>JAODVQ020352505.1:0-11638 GCA_025400075.2 Phenganax stokvisi | reverse complement strand
GTTACTACAGAAGGAAACCTAAACTAAACTAACTATATTTATACTGGATAGTTCTGTCAGTTCTAAACTGTTCTTCCTAGAGATTCTGTAAGAGTCATCTCTTATAGATCCAGTGCTACTACAGGAGGTAACTTGGTTGACTAGAGAACACCTGCAGTGTTTGATAGAATTAAACTGAAAGTATTCTTCTTACCCCATAGAAATGGTAAAGGATTCGCAGTAACCATGATGATGTTTGCTGACGCCAGCAAGAGGAAGAGCCAAGATAACTTGTATTTAAGCATCTTTGTAGCTGAAAAATTGATAAAACAGTTTATCCAGCGAGGCGCTAAAAATTAAAAACACACAAGCGAGTGTCGTTTCAAAACTCGTCTATAGTTTGGTAATTTATGGTGCTATGCATTCTGTGTTCTTTTGTTAAACTTGGCTACAGTAAAGCTTGTGAATGCAATTAAACTGAAATATTGTGTTCTTTAGCAACCAAGCAATGATTAGTCTGACGGAGTACATTAGTACAACATTATATAGCTACTTTCAGCCATAGTTATTCGCATGAGTACAGGTTCCAAGTATGTTTTTGCAAGGCGGAGGATCGGCAAGTTAACAAAAGTCAAAGCAAGTTTATGAAACGTGCATTTCTTGAGGTGGTTATGCGCATAACTAACAGAGCATTTCGCGCCCCTTCGAGCAAATGCTTTGAAATGCAGGATTACGCCGGTTCTCTTAAAATCTTTCGGGTCTTTTGTAGCACACATGCGGTAAATATGATATCAAACAGCCAGAATATAGCTACATAACATTGAAAAAATAATTTGCGTTGTTCCAGGGTAACAAACGATATGCATGTAGATTATCAATCATGAAAATACCTAGCATACAGCATCGCACTCTACTTAGCTATAATTACTAACCAATATCAATACTCCCTTGTGGACTAAGTTTTACTACAGTCTCTACAGATGTTGTATAAGAAGCAAGTTCCTAGGAATTATGCCGAACAATGACGCGACTGTACATAATGCATTTAGTGTCCTGTAAGATGATCTTTGTTTCAGTATGAAACAGAGCAGATTTCACCTTTAACGACTACCATATATTGCAGAACTGTACATCATTTGACTATATCTTCGCTTCTACAAACTTTCATTCTACAATTTTAGCCGCTTTCAATCAAATGTTTCTGAGACGAAAACAAGACAATAACGAACTCAGTTACAGTGGTTGATTCTCAACAACATAATTTCGCAAACATTAATCGTTTTGTTCTCGTACTCAAGCCTCGTAATCCGAATCAATGAATACCTTAGTTTTCAGAGACAAGCTAACTTCTGCAAAACTCGTAGTTTCTGCTAGACAAACTTTTTTTCAATTTCAGTTTTCAGAGCTCAATGCTTCTTCACGCAACGGTGTGGCTGATCTGCATGATGGACATCAATTCCTTCACCACAAAATCATCGGCGCGAGTAATTTTACCATGCAACAACGCACATTCAGTCACTTGCAAATGAATTGAGCAATATTTTCCCCAAGAACAAAGAGATTTCATTCTCAAGAGAGCAGCAAAGCATGGCAGAGATAAAATATCATGAATACAGGTCAATTTTGAGCGTTCATTCAATCCAGTGTCAAAACATGATCTTAAAACTTGGTAATTTGTGAAAAACTTTGACAAATTTGAAAGCTTGAGTAATGACCTGGGGCCGGTTGTTCGAAGTGCGTTTAGCTTAAACGGTGGATAAGTTCAAACTAGTAATCATATTTATGTATTCCTTGAACAACGAATTTGAAAGTTTTTTAACTGAATACTATTATTATGTATTTACCTATAGTTTAATTAAATATGATTTGATTTGAAAGTTTTAGAAAAAGTGAGGGAGTGTTTTAGAATTCTGACTTATCCACCGTTTAAGCTAAACGGCGGACGAAAAAGCGCCCCCTATTGTTTTATGATTCACCATGCATATCATCAGTGAAGATTCGCTCCAGCAACTGTGCACGCATGAAATCTTTCGGAGATTTGACCATGCATAATTTAATTTGTTTATGCATACTGAAACGAAATCATTCAGTGATTTAATAAAATTACAGAAAGAACGATGCTCATTTGATTACCGTTGCGGGAAAAAAAGGCAATATTAATCTACAATAGAAAAATTGAAGCGGAGACGTTGTCGCTTCAAAAGCACCTTTAGGCAATAGTCACTACACACGATCAATATATATTTATACATATATATTCAACGTGAACTACAGAATTAAATGAAAAATTGTGTAGCTCATATCAGCTTGCTGTGAATATTACAAAAAATGTACGGGAAGGCAAAAATATTATAAGTTAGTTATCGTATACGTTGATACCAAAGGTTGAGCACTACTAATCGAGTTACTTCCCTCAATCCGAACAGGTTTCGAAGGTATCCGATCAGTATCTTCGGAACTGTCCGTATCGGTGTCGGTATCATCGTTCATCAACGCTTGATTCATGTAAGCTTGAACTTTAGCAATTGCTTCATCGTTCTCTGCCGAACTACTTGAGCCCGCGTGCACTTCTTCAGCAGAGTCCAGCGAGTTCACTTCATCATTCATGTGGATTTCAACTTTTTGAGATTCCTATCCCGAAAAGAATTCAATAAATATATCATACATTGACAAGTTATACTGATCACGTGAACAACTAGTGCTAGTTGCAAGTGTCTGAAGGCCATTTTCCACTTCAGCTGTTCTGCCCGCGCGGGCCGAGCGCACAGTTTTGAACATGCGCTGTCGTTGTTCGTGGGCGCTTGGTCTCGCGTGCACGCCACCAAATTTAAAAGGAATTCAACTTTCTTTGTATGTACCCGAAATCAAGAGTGGACAATTAACAACAGAGCATGTTTAAAACTGTACGCTCCTCCCGCGCGGGCAAAACGGCCATAATGTAAATGGCCTTAATAGAATTGCCTGGCGAAAAGAAGTCGATGGTAAGCTCGTACTAACTCTGTTAGCGGAACTCTCCGAATGAGGTTGATAACTGCAAGAACAAGGAAGAATAGTATGAACAGACGTAAGAGCCAGCGTCTAACTCTGGTTATATTTTAATGTGAGAGCTGATGTGGATTGAAAGCACTTACCAGTGTGGTCTCTCGTCAAATGAGACAGCTTTAGAAGGAATCAGAAGATCCTTCGCTTCATTTACTGGGATATAACGCTTTCTGTATGAGATAAGGTATAAAAGATATGTGGCCAGGTGTATTCTAATGAATACCACAGGCACTCTAGTTTTTTTCTTCAGTAACACTTGATCAATAAGAGATGACTCTTACTGGATCTCTAGGTAGAACGGTTTAGAACTGATAAAACTTTCCAGTATAGCTAACTGTCTAATATATCACTGGATATCAAACCTTCGTCGTAGACAGCATAGCAACAATATCCCAAAGAGACCACCTAGACCCACAATTACCCCCAACGTAATCAACATGGCTTCCAATATGGCGATGTCATCTTCGCCACGCTGAGCTACTGTGTTTCCATTTTGACTGAAAAGATTCACTCCAAACTTATCACAAATTTCTTTATTATTCAAGCAGTAAGCTGTAATAAGTCTGAAGAAACAACACAAGATGGTCTGAGAATAATCGTCTGGTGTTAGACAGAGTAAAATTATCACTCACATAGACATTTGTTCTTTCGTTAAGAACACGCCGTTTTTGACAACATAATACTTCACAGTGGACCTAAATGCAATAGACATGTTGCATATGTTGCGAAAGATTAAAACTACATAGATTTAAAAAAATTGAGCAACTCCCCAACTTACAATAGGCCGTTGGGATTGACTTCTTCAATGATTATATCAGAACTGGGATCAGTAATATTTCGCAATAGCCTATCAATACAGAAAAACAGTTATTCTACTAAAATATTGGTACTCATTTTAGTTAAAATGCTTTAAACTTAGTTGCAATAGCAGAGATGCAACTAAAAGATCAACATGTTGTTGTCTTACTCTCGGATCGTAGTTTCATCCAGATTACTGCTGACCAAAAGATCGAGAGGTCTCGAGTCGTCAGGCAACTTGTAAATCTACAAAAAACAAAGAAAAATTCACGAAATATCTTTCAATAACCAGAATATTATATTTTCTTATCAGCAGACGTTATAGATATCATAAATAGTATCTGCTGCATGGTAATTGCCTTCGCAAACTTTGATTAAACTGTTGTATTTCTGCTGATGAGACAGAACTTTACTTTATGTATACGATAGTTGCATGCAATCGCATCGAAACCAGATTTAAACAAATCGTGAAGCAGGCAATGTACTCACAATAACTTTAGTTGGTTTCAAAGTTTGTTTGGATTGTTCTGAGGTGGATGAATCCCGCGCAGTGACGGTCAACACGAAATTAAAGTTCTCTGAAAGTTGGCTGATGTTTGCTGTAGTTTTTATCACCCCTGAGTCACGGTTAATAGTAAATGCTCCAAGGTCGTTGCCATCTTGAATAGAGTACACAATATCGGCGTTTGAACCATCGTCTTTATCTCTGGCCTGGAAAAATGTTTTAGAATTTAGCTATAGACCTCAACTGAAATTCAATCTTTTTATAGATAAAAAGACTGACAAACACTTACAATAACTGTGGTGACTTTTGTTCCTGACGGAGCCGAAGATTTAAAACCTAAGAAAAATAGACATACCGTAATTATTCGAATAAACACCGCGGCGTTTATTAAATTTTGACGTTTTAGGTGCGGTGTTTATATGAGGGCGGCGTTTATTGCAAATTTGGTAACAACTGTCAATTTATTATTTAACTAACAGCTGAACAACAGGGCAATGCTGGGTCTTTCACTGCTTAGGTATGACTGCTTCGAATTGCCGTCGCATGGACGAAAAAAGTGCGGTGTCTATTCGAGGGAGGCGTTTATTCGAGTAAATACGGTACTCTGTATATCAAATTTCAGAGTCTTTATAGTAAATTGTCTTACATCAAAATGTATTTAGAATCGAATGCACTCACCTCCAACAAACTTCAACGAAAGGAACTCAGGATAATTATCATTGATATCAGTCACCTCAATAACAACTTTTAAGACATCAAAATTATCCCCTGAAAACATACAGCAGCTCAATTAACGTTTAACACTGGATCAATAAGAGATGACTCTTAATGGATCTCTAAGAAAAACAGTTTAGGACTGATTAAACTATCGAGTACTAGATTTCGTTTAGTTCACTGACCTGTATCCCGACGTCTTGTAATTTTGCTTCCATAGTTATAAGCAAAAATAGTGAGCTCAAAAATATTTAAAACTTCACGGTCCAAGCTTTTGACAAGATAAATCCTCCCAGTGGAATTTTGAATACGAAAATGTCCATCTTCATTACCACTATGAATTACATACACCGGATCGCCGTATTGGTCAGTGTCCTTATCAACAGCATTCACCGTACACACGACAGATCCTACAGTAATATTCTCTGAAATACTGAATCTAAAGAAGAAGACACAGCAATAAACTTCTTAACTCCACAAAGAAGTAGACAACTAAGATTTGTTTATAAAGTTGTAACCGAACCAAATCAAGAAAGATATTGGCTTTGATTATGGCTTGATTTTTGGCTTGATTATTGAATGGCTTGCGAGTCCGATATTGAACCCTTGTCATTAGAAGTTGGACACCGTAAGCCTATTGTCTTTCTTTTAGCACAACTAAGAGTTTTAGATAGACTTTGAGTACGCAAGAGAACCTCAAAATTCGATGTTAAATATCAGCTACAATTGTGAATTGACAAGCAATACCTTTGTTCTTCTCGTTCAAATTTGGGAATCTCATCATTTACGTCAATGACAAAAATAAACACGTCAGCAGTCTGATGTAATGCTGGCTCACCAAAATCTTCAGCAAACACAGTAAACTGGAATGAAATCAAATATCAATGATAGAGTTATCTAAGATGAATACAGTTAATACAGTTTAATAATTATGACATACTGTGTAGTTTCCACGTGTTTCTCGATCCAGTCCTCTTACTAGCGAGATTGAACCGGATATTGGATTGATATCAAAAGGCAAGATATAACCAGGATTTTGGATGGAAAAAATAAACACTCCATCCTTGTTCTAGGAATGAAGAAAAAGTGTTTGAAAAAAAGCTGTTAGGTTCCTTTGAAGTTTCAAGTTTCGTCAAATCTTGTTTGACTTGACAAACCTGATTTAAATCCAACGCAGATACACTTCCAATACTAGTGCCAATCTCCGCGCTCTCTGATACATTGAACGAATACTGATCTCTATCAAAAACTGGAGCATAGTTTCTGTTCTCAAGCACTGTAATAGTCAGCCTCGCATAGCTCTGTAATTTCGGAATAGCTGCTTCATTGGAGGCAGTCACATTAAAGATATACACTCCTTCGCTGCCGTTCTAGGAGAAAAGCAAAGTGGGTTCTACTAAACAGGTTATAACATCGTTGTAAAAGAGCATGAAATCTTACCAATGGTTTTAAGATAGTAATGTTCCCTGATGTGGCATCAATTTCAAATAAATCACTATCATTGGCTAGAAAGAAATAAAGATTAATTGTAGTAACATAGCTTTCATTGCTGATTTTAGTTCCCATCTCAAACACACGCGAGAAGAATGCTTTTAATTTGCCTCTACTGAGCACCACAGGTTTCTTCACGAATTCCAGTTTCCTTTGGATCAGAATTGATAGAGTTACCTGGCGTAAACGAGTATTCAATATCGCTGTTGACGCCACAATCGGAATCACTCGCCATCATTCGGAGGACATTTCCAGTATCACGAACAAACACTGTAACTTCGTACGAGGATCGTGAAAACGTCGGAGCATTGTCGTTAACATCCGTAACCAAAACTTTGACCTGTAACAAATAGTCCAAAATATGAATGTATAAGAGGTGGCTTTTGCTGGATCTCTGGGAAGAACAGTTTAGAACTGACTGAACTATCCAGTATAAATATAGTTGGTTTAGTTTAGGTTTCCTTTTGTAATAACACTGGATCAATAAGAGACAACCCTTACTGGATCTCTAACAACTGATAGAACTATCCAGTATAAATAAATTACCGTAGCAGTATCAGTCAGTCTCCGATCACCATGATCAGAAGCTTCAATAGTCAATAGAAAAACACCACGACATTGTTTATCCTTTCTTACATCCTCACTCTCACGATCTACCCTCATGGATACATTCAAGTCCCCCTTTATAGAAAAGAGGTAAGGAATTTCACTGTTAGTACTAATCATGGCATATTGAAAAAGTTACATCATGTAATGGTTTTCTACGCCAGGAATTTTCACGGCAATATTTCTCATTTTGAAGGATGTGATTGAATGGATTAATGAAAAGTGTTGATGAAAATACAACATCGCTGGAAGTATTTGACATTCATGTCAATGAATAAACTCTATCACATCTTTTAAAATGCGTAAAATCTCCTTGCCAGTGCGAACGGGCCATCGAAGTGCATTGTTTACTTATAGCCAGTCTACTCACCGTCTTTGCATCAATCGTGAACAATGATGAACCACTCAAAATAGAATACGTAATATCACCGTTGACTCCAGAATCAAGATCCACAGCTTTAATGCCAAGAGACAAAGAGCCAACATAATTTTCTTGAATCGTTGTGTTGTATGTTGTTTGATTAAATGTTGGGACGTGGTCGTTAGAATCCGTGATGTTTAGAACCACTAGAACCGATGACTGCATGAAAATCAAAATATTTCCGTTAGTACATGCCCAGGTTTGATTCCTGTAATACACAATGGTTTGAGTGTAATTTCATGAGAGAAGAATGCTTTCAGTTTGACTCATTCTGGACACCACAGGTTTTCTTCAAGCACTATAGGTTGCTCCAATAGTAACACTGGATCAATAAGAGATGACTGCTATTGGATCTTTAGAATGAACAAATAAGAACTTATAACTTGCCTTGAGTCCCCCAGGATCAGAAGCAGTAACATTCAATGTATACGATCTACGATCTTCAAAATCTAGACGCTGATCGGTCGTCGAGATGACTCCAGTCAAAGAATCAATTGTAAACCTAGCATCAACACCACCTGTAAGGAAGACACATTTATCAAAATAAATCCAAATTTCCTTTTGTAGTAACACTGGATCAATAAGAGATAATCTTGGATCTTTAGGAACAACAGTTTAGATCTGATAAAACTATCCAGGATAAATATAATTACTCTAAATATAATTACTCAAAATTACCTGACACAGTATATATTACAATATCTCCGTCTCGGTCGCTTGCTGAAAGTTGCAAGAGTGTAGATCCTCCAAGTGTATCCTTAAGAGAATTGACGAATACGGTAAACTAAAGTATGAAACAATCTGACAGCCATCGAAGATCGTTTCCTTAGTCAATATGATAATCATATACCTCTGGCAATACAAAGCTGTAAGAATCGTTCATAAACTTTGGAGCGTTATCATTGATATTCATTATAGATACTTCAACGAAAGTCATCCCAGTGTTGACACCATCACTAGCAAGAATCTAAACGAAACAAAATATAATACACCAAGCCCTGCTTAGCTTAAACGGAGGATAAGGAAAAAAACCAGGATCTGTATAACCCTCGTCCAACAAAACTGAAAGTGTTTTCACTGAATGCAATTATTATTATGCATGTAAGCTATAGGTTTAGCCCATAACATTGCATAGGAAATATTAACGAGACATGAAGTGTTTTCAAATTCTGACTTAAGAAGGTTGCAGACGATGAAGTTTTTCTGTAACAAGTTTTACTTGACAAATCTCAATTACCCGTGTGTATGCACAACTTTGCCAGTTTTTACTGTGACTAATGCACTTGCTCACTTGCCCGTCTGTAACTAGCTCTATTCACCGTTTAAGCTTAACATGCTTCGTACAAACGGCCCTAGATGATAGTCAACTTGCTATTAACATGAGAAAATGCTGATAGCTATTCTGGCCTCTTACTGTCAGATTAAAGAATGACATCATTTCGTGGTCAGGTAGTTTTGCAATTCGAATTTCTCCATCCCTCGAGATGTTGAACACTCCCCCCGTATTACCCGACGCGATACTATAAAAAATCTAAAAGAAAAAGATATATTTCAGGGCGGGGTGTTAGTAGCACAATGACTAGAACAATAAAGTTTCAGATGAACGATTGTCGTCGATACCATATTTCCGCCATCATTGTCCACAGCTTTCACTGTAAGAACAGATCTCCCTGGTGGTGAATTCTCATGAATTTGTCCTTTGTAAAGACTATACTGAAATTCTGGAGTTTCATCATTCACGTCCAGTACTGCAATCGAAACCTGAATGAAAACAGAACTATTCACTGCAACTAATAGACGTTATCAAACCCTTCTCTTGTTAAGGCCCAGACACATCGGGCGGAATTCGGCAACGGGACGCAATTTTTCATATCTTTAAAAGCAAATGAATCTATCCATGGAAGAAAATGTTGCAAGAAATGGAGACTAAATGACTATGAATAAAAATATTATATCGCCATTGAATATCTGGAAAAGTCTCAACTAGAATCAAAGTTATCAGTCAATGAACGTCGAAAAGTCGCACCGCGTTGCCGAATCGCATCCAGTGTGTCTGGACTTTCATAGTCATGTTTTGTATACAAGCTTTTGGACAGTAAAAACGATGTATTTTTGTAAAAATGAAACTGTTATCCAATTGTGTTTTTCGTAGCATATCCTTACATATCCAATGGCCTGTTTGCCATTTCTCGAAGCCGTTATCAAGAGACTGTAGTGGATCACAGTCTCACGGTCCAGTTTTCGAGCCAAATATATAAAACCCTAGATAATTCAATGAAAAAAGTCCGTGACACAGAACTGAAAGAACTATCCAGTGTAAATATAGCTTAATTTAGTTGCCGGCATTAACGTACCTCACTATTAATCTTGAAAAATCCACCGCTGGGCAATTGGAACAATATCGTGAAATTATCCGCGGGCTCTGAGGAATTCATCTTTACAACGATGTCATAAATAGACGCGTTTTCATAGACCGTATCTTCAGTGAGCGTAGGTAAAAAGAATGGGGGCGAGCTTGGGTCAGAGATGATATTGAATTTTATGGTATAATTTGAACTTGAGAGTCTCATGTCCCCTTTGTCCCTCACAAATGCAGTGAATATGATGCTAAAATAGAGTGAAGCTTTGTTAAGATCAGTTTGCCTCTTTGTATAACCTTTTTTCTTTGTTTCAACTTAAGTCTTTATTTTTCTTCTACTGCTCACGAAACAAAGAAACACGCTATGCTTTTTGCTGTGATACAATTGAAGCACAAAACCAATGTAATATATGTATAGAGCGATTGAAAGCAAGGTGATTTCTTTTACAAGACTATCAAAGATAGCTGATTCAAATCTTTGCGTTTGCATTAGTGAATGTTCAAGACAAAATTACCTTGATAAGCTCGCACTTTCTAGTTTTGTTTTCGCTTTGATTAAGCCAGTCGTTCGGTCAACTGTGAGATTGTCTGGTGCAGCTAAGCCAAAAAACTCAAACGCGCCATTATCACCAGAATCAAGATCTTCGCCTAGCAGCACATAGAGCAAGGTTCCTAGATAAATAAAAACATAGATTTAGTCAAAAGTGAGTAGAATGCTTTCAATTTGACTTTAATAAACACCACAGGTTTTCATCAGGTCCTCCAGTTTCTTCCTGTAGTAACACTGGATCAATGAGACATGACTCTTACTAGATATTTAAGATAAACAGTTTAAAACTGATTGAACTATCCAGTATAACTAACCTGCGGGTAAGTTGTTGCTGATATTAAACTCAGCAGGTGAAGGAAGGTTTACAATCTGAGGCACATTATCATTCACATCAATGACAGTGATCCGAACTTGTGTCGTATCATTCAGTCCTTGTCTATCTGCGACCATCACAGTCAAATCAAACGCCTTTTGAGTGTCATTCTCGTAGTCCAAACTCTTTGTTGAGAAAATCGCTCCAGTCGCGTTGATCTTAAAAGCATTGTTTGTATTTCCTCCTTCAGAAATCAAGATAAGATGGCAAGGTTTAAACCAAGCAGTATTAAACAACAGCAAAAGAGGGTAAACTAACTTGCATTTGTCATGAGAAAATGACATAAATTCCTTTCATACCAGCATTAATTTTGTATGTGATGAAACCGTAAAAAAGCTGAGCCACTTACTGATGATACTGTAAAAAGTTTCTCCCAGACTTCCCGAGTCCGGATCAGTTGCTTCAACACTAAGTACAAATGTCGTTCCTAGGCCTTCCAAGATCTCACCAACAAACGCGACATTTGCGAATTCTGGCGGATGGTTTCTGTAATCTGTTAAGTTAACTACGACTGAAGTCGAGTTAATGTTCGCTTGAGGTACTCCACGGTCTGTAGCCACAACTTCCAGCATATATAAAGATTTGTCTTGACTGTCCAATTTACCAGAAACTGATATAACGCCTATTTAGTACACAGAAAATTTAACAAAACTGTTACCGGATCTCTCCAAAAAAAATCTTCGAATTGAGATCTATCCAGTAAGAATGTAGTTAGTTTAGTTTAGGTTTTCTCCTGTAGTAACAATGGATCAATAAGAGATGACTCGTACTGGATCTCTAGGAAGAACAGTTTAGAACTG
>JAODVQ020352396.1:0-11641 GCA_025400075.2 Phenganax stokvisi | reverse complement strand
GTCACATATTTTCATGAGTTTTTAATCATTGTCATTGATATCAAAAGCTTTCATGCATGTTAAGTACCACTGCAACATGCATCTGAAAGTAGTTTTTCAATATGGAAGCTTTTCGATCTATAGACTGCATGGTATTAAAACTGTTCTTATTTATAACAAAATTTTATGTTATAGCTTCTCTCCTTTCTCTACAGGAAGCAGAAGCAGAATCAGCGACGTCCACTTCAGCAAACTCGCCGCACTCCCAAAGTTCTAATGACACGAGAGAACGGCCACACCCATATATCCTCTCCATCTGATCACTTTAGCAGTGACTCTCCCGGCAGCGAGAAATGCCTCAGACCAGAGAGGAAAGGAAACTCTGTTTCAGGTGTTTATCATTATGATTTTGTCGTGTGTGGATTTAACAGGATGAACTCGAAATAGCGTTTTGTAACCCATGCGTAAATGCAGTGCAGTCGTATAAAAACTATATACACTAACCTGTGTCAACAGAGTGTTGAAGTACCAATGAGAGTCTACCAAACTTGATTGTAGCAAATGAAACTATAAAAAACTGATGACATTACCTATGATATTACTTTTACGAATGTTAGTATTACCATCCTGACTGGGTTGTTTATTTAAAGCATATCTCTTAGAAAATTTGGCAATCCTGAGATGTAAGTAAACCTGAAATGAATTGGTACTATTTGATTTTGTCCTGGGGCATATTTCTCGCATTTTCTCCGAGCTATAGTGTAAAGGTGTAGCTATTTATTGAAAACGAGCTTGTATCTGATTAATTTACATCATGTTCAACGAAAATGTTTTGCCCTAGTTCTTAATATTTGATGTATAAAGTGAAAGAATTTTATTCTTATATATGGATTAACGCTGCATGCCAAATAATACTGTTGTACTACATTAATGGTAAAATGTGTCCTAGATATTTTGTTCAGTTATACCTCAGCTGGTATAATGTTAAACGTACAAATAATGCAAAATAACTTAGAAAAACCTTGCATGATGGGCAAATATTCTAAACCATACTGTCAGAATATTAAACAGGAAAGACGGGTGCAGTTACTGATCTGCATTGATATATAACATAGAATTTGATATATCACTGAAGCTATAGATAATAAAAATGTTATGCTGGCAAGCATGTTTTGAAAAATCAATTACTGCTGTATGTTTTAAGTGATTGTGTTTATGATTTGTCAGTGATGTTTGCCGCAAAATGTCGGTCATAGTTAGGGCCCACGTACGCACATAAATATTTTATTCCAACTCCAGTATTTATGAACGGATTAGTGGTTTGGGGAATTTGATGAGAAGATATAACGATATCATGAACGAGAGTATTATTAATCAAGTGGGCTTCCAAATTCAACGTTTCAAAACAGCTGCCTTAAGAATTCGAAAAAGTTTATCTCGCGAGTTTATTTCCATTTTTTAATATCATTTTGGGCGTGGTCAATAAGAAGACTAGATCAAGCACACATGTATGCTCAGTGATGTAGCTAAGGCCTAACTTTTAAGGGGAAGGGAGTAAAAACGTTTTAGAAATATCAGGGGGCATGCTCACTCGGAAAAATATTTTCAGTTTTCAAAGTGAGATGCCCCCGAACATATTTCTAGCCCGTTTTCAACGTTCTAAAGAATGGTTCTCAAATGATTGAGTGGGGGCGAACCTCCCCCTCTCTCCCCCCTTTGGCTACGCCCCTATCTATGATATGGGATTGAAATAGAATCAAACGAAATTTAAGTTGCATCGGTTTTCTTTCTCATTTCATAACATCACATTTCGGGGGTCATTGCATTGATTGGCTAATAAGTCTGTCCAAGAAATGATTTTAATACTTATTAAGCTGATACGTGATGTCTATGTCTATGATGCATTTGGTTAATTGCGTATTGTTCATTCGGCATACTTTAATTCAGTTGCATATTTTATGTCAGTTTGGACTCATTTTATTATGAGATGGCTAGAACGCTAGCACGTCAAATCTTGCGATTCTACATTCGTGCATGTTGAATTTATTTCTATCAAACATTTCAACTGGAAGTTGCACTACGAAATATTGGCCGCAATTGCTGATGTATGTAAACCTATTTTGCACTATATAACTTCCACTGCATTTGTTTGCATACTTTTTTGTGTTTGCATACATATTTTCAGGATGATAATGTATAAAAAAGTTTTCGTAAAACCTCATGAATAATGTAGCACTTGTTTTGCACAAACTAATCAATCGAACCAATTAGAGACCTATATAAACTATTTATACCAACGTGCTGCTTAGCTTGCATGCAAATACTCTTGTGCATGGCGTTTTTGATAACCGTTTTTAATTATTTTCAGTGCCTTTGAACGTGGTTTCTGAATCAACAAAGCCTATACCAGTGTCCAATTTGCTGGAATACTGCGCAGACCATCGAAAAGACGGAAACAAGGGTTTTGCTGATGAATTTAAGGTAATGCAAACTGCTAATTCTCAGTAAATTGCGTTCAAATTCATGGCTTCGTATATAAATTATTAAGTCTCTCACTCCTGCGTACTCTACAGCAGTATTGTTCGACGTTGTCTTTGGAAGATGACAAAAATAAGAAAAAGTTCAACACACTTCAAAGTTGATTAGTACCTTTTCATATGGCGATGTGGAAACTTCCATTTAATTTTCGATTTTCGGCATATTTGTGCTCTGACTACTGAACTTCAATCTGCCTATAGTTTGATGAATCCACTTACCCGTCCTCCTATTTTTTCTGTCTGTTTTTAGTTTAAAAAATTTTTTTGTTTCTTTGTTTCTTTTTTTGTTTGTTTGTTTGTTTCTTCCTTTTATTTTCTTTCTTCCTCTCTTTAATCGTCCTCTGTTTCTTTGTTCTGAAATCGTTCAACCTTTCCATAGCTGACAAAAAATTAAACTATAGCCAACAATTTTTATGCGAAACGTAACTGATTTCCATTGCAGTCCATTGAAACAGGTGCCACCTATACTTGTGCAGAGTGTAAAAAGCCTGTTAACAAATCAAAGAACCGCTATGCAAATATTGTCACATGTAAGTATCAAAGATCATTCATTCCTTATGCAACAGACATTTTAGTGTGCATTTGAATTACAAGCACGTAGATTCAGTATCGATATGGAGGGCTGAATTATAAAGATTACATAGCTACTTCGAGGAATTTGATCTTGTCGGTGAATTTCTCCTTAATGAACATCCTATATTCTTGCTGAAAACTTAATTTAGTTCCATCACAATACTTAACTACAGCAGTGCTGTAGTACTTGCTATTACTCGCATTTGCTAATACTGTGCTTATGCAAAATTATGAGAATAATTGTGAAATCCATTGCGTATCATTCGACGAAGCTTCAAGATGTTACCTGTTTCATATCTGTTTAGATGATCATACACGAGTTTGTCTGTCAAATTTACAAGAAAATGGATCGGATTATATCAACGCTAATTACATTGATGTATGTGTTTGTTACATTCAATTTTATGCATGTAAAAATTTGTACAATCCACCATGTTGAAATGTGTTCATTTCTCAACCAAATCTCTCGTAAGTTTTTAAACATGTTTAGTCGATTCACTGACAACATTGACGACAAACTCAATTTTGCATTTAGGGATACAATTGCCCTGAAAAGTTCATTGCGACACAAGGTGAGACCAGATTTTCCCTGCGTTTTTATCTCCTCAATGACACTGAGACCTTTTGTTGTTTATCCATCCGTGTTAAATGAGACTCAGAAGTCCCAGAGAATTATTAACAGCTTTGGCGAATGCAGGCTCATTTGTTACCATAGAGTGGTGTGAATTGCAACCTAACCAAGATTTCTTCTTTTGTACTATATCCAACATTACAACTGTTTTGGTACATAATTACCTGTGTTTGCACATCAGGTATACCAAATACTTCTTATAGGTCCAGTCGCATCAACGTTCGGTGACTTTTGGAGGATGGTTTGGGAACAGAATTGTTCTGCAATAGTCATGGTCACTAATCTTATTGAAAAAGGAAAGGTATGTATGTTCAGCACATGAATATCTATCAAAGATCGTAGTGAGTCCTACAGTCCTGGCCAAAATCATCTGCTACATTTGATTAGAGGCATCATGTTTTATGCTCTTCACAATCCAACAGCTATATTTTGTACTTAAGCCCTCCTTCTCCTTTGCCCCCTTTATCAATGGTCACCAACACATCCTTGACTTCAATTAGTGGTACTACTTTCACCATTGACCGAGGAACATGGGAGAGAAAATCTTTGATAGCATGTTATTTTTTAACAGGATTGTAGTAACCCATTTAAAACGATTACGACCTATACATGAGGATGCCAGCACATAGCTCATGTTCGTGAACTATATATTTTGGCTCTAGCTGGCTCTATAAATTATATTCAGTCTATACAACTAAATTTCATGGAAAGGTTTGTTCATCTTTTGCTGTAATCGCTGTAGGTAAAATGCCAAAAATACTGGCCGGTAACCGAAGCAGAGCTGTTTGGATCTCTCGTTGTTAATCCAATTGAAGAATGGGAACTTACAGATTATACTATTAGGAAATTTCAGTTACAGCAAGTAAGTTTATATGTGTAGTCAGTGTGTTGGACTCACTATTTGGTCAATTAGCTTAGCCAGCGTATCGTAATCAACATAATAAGCCTTTGCTAGAAAGTGTAGAACCCTTCATGAACTGTGAGAAAAACAACTCAAATTACAGTATTTTTGACTTTGTTTTGTTTCTCTCACCATCAGGCAAACTACTAGGAAACTATTGTCTATTAGCTAGTTTTTATTCAGTACTGCAGCCATGTGCGAGCAAGAGCTGAGTGTCAGGGACCGTTTACGTTCCGTGTTTTCAACACGCAAGCAGACGGACTTTAAAGTTTAAATCCTTCAAAGTTTTCTATTTTTTAAAAATGCCCCAAAAAATGCTCATGTAATTGTTTAAAATTCAAAATTGTAAACAATTCTTCTTGCAGTTGTATATAAGATAGGTGTTATTGTTTGTCAAACTTTTATGTGCATGTAGGCTTACGTTTTCTCACTTAGTACGTATACGCTCTTCTTGGTGAATACCCATGCTTTGATGACATAAATTTTAGATAGGGTAATTGGTGAAAATTAACGACGTTGCCTTAATACGAAACCGGCCGATCAAAAAATTAAAAATCAAGTTAGAACAGATTTCTTGTGAGTCCTAATCTTAACGAATTGACTTGTCCTTTTAGAAGAATAATTCTGAGCTCACAAGAGATGTTACGCAGTTTCATTACACAGCGTGGCCAGACCATGGTGTTCCAGTTCATCCCTCACGATTACTAGCATTCGTTAAACGTGTCAAAAATTATACTCGTGTGGCAACAGGAAAAATTGTAGTCCACTGCAGGTATTGTAAATATGTGTGTCATCTGTTTACTAATGTACCTAACGTGAAAAGTAAAAAATAATTACAGTACAATGACTTGTTTCAGGCAGAGCGATAAATAGGTAATTACATCTATAGACCAAGTTTTGATTAAGACAAGACAAAATCCATATATACAGTTTAAAAAAGCATCCTAAACAAGTAAGTTGCAAAGTTTGATGTTGTAAAATGTGAAATATATAGCCGTGTGAAGTTTGTAAATTTTGTACATTTCATATTAGGCTTGCAGCCAAAATAACCACTTTTGAGCCCAATTGTTTTCCGCGCGTAATACGAAAATGTACAAAATTTTAGCAAACTTTACGGCGCTATATTTTCGGCATTTGACAGCGTATTGCAACCACATTTTTGCAGGTTGTTTTTCGGAATGCTTTAAGGCTGTGATGAAGGATTTCGTTCTTCTGAGGTAGCATAAAATTTAGCCGATAGCTCCTTGGTCGAGACAGAGTGTATTTGGAACATAGTTTTGTCACATGCATGGACTATGCATCATACCTTTTACTTTAAATAGTGACAAAAGAAATTGATTTTTCAGATTGTTCGATCAAATCCTTTTCCTGCAATTTTTTGCAAGCACGTTCATATTGACTATAAGCTCACCTATTCGTTTAGTCAACGTGTGGGCCACACTTGAAAAACTTATTATCTGTTAAATTCTTTAAAATATAACTGCGATTATGAGAAGAAGGAAAAGACTGTTTTATTAAGAGCTCAACATTTACATGCAACCTTTTGACAAATAATTGGTAGCCTGTTTGCATCCCAGACTTTCCACTCGTATGAAAAAGAAATTATTTTGAAAAGCAACTTTTATTCGTTGTAGTGCTGGTGTCGGAAGAACCGGAACATTTATCGCATTAGATGCGTTACTTGATCAGATGAAAGTCGAAGGCGTGGTGGACATATACAAATTTGTATCTCAAATGCGTACGCAGAGAAATTTAATGGTGCAAACTGAGGTGATTACAGCAGCCGAACGTTAATCTATTTTATAGCATGAATGCAAGCTTTCTAGCCTATACACAATCACTGGATTAACCCTGTACAGCAGCCTCCATCCACCTATTGAAAAACCCAAGTGTTCATTGGAATTACTGATTGAGAAGAGACTTCATGCAAGAAAAAACATTTTTCACCCAAAAAAGCAACAAGAGTAACACTTTTGGCTTTTTTGGACGAAATTTGAGTATCTAACACTGACAGAGGTGTTCTCCTGTTTTACTCGGAATTTGTCTCTTCATGTATTCAATGCACTGCTTTAATGGTGGAATCTTTCAGTGTCAGCCTGACACCATGGCGACATTCCCCATTCTCATTTTACTTTCCCTCTTCAAAAACGCGCCTATTGATGGTTGATGAAATCACATTGAGCGAATTTTAATGCTGATATGTGATAACAAACTTTTAGGCACAATATAGCTTCATATACGAAGCTGTCCTGGAGGCTTCGATTTGTGGTGACACTGAGATTCCAGTTCCTGATTACATAGAAAAATTACGTACACTCGAAAGAGTGGAGTCGGCTGATGAAAACGATTTAATTTGTAAAGAATTTCAGGTAATTATGTTTGATGAGTTACAGTACCAAATTGCCACAGAAAACAACCAAAACTTCAACTAATTTTGAACAAGTGGTAATAAAATACTTAGACGGTAACTATGAATCTGTTTTATTTTTTATCCATTATCTTTTATTCTAATATTTTTTATAGAGTTTACGCGTCGTGTCGGTTGACGAAAAAGAAACATGCGTCAATGGTCTGATGCCGGAAAATCTGAAAAAGAATAGATATCACTCAATATTGCCATGTGAGTTTTCAGTATCGAAATTAGGGTCCAACAGTTCACCGTGCTTGCATAATCTTACATTTTGTGCTTTGTCAAAATTACAGATGATAGTAACAGAGTAAAACTTTGGCCTTATCCAAGTGAAAAAGGATCAGATTATATCAATGCTTCATTCGTAGATGTAAGTTTATAATGTATACGTTTCATTCATTGTTTAGGTTGTCAGAGTATAATGCCAGAACCTCTGTAACAAAGAAACGTAATTGGAATTTTTCAATGTTCTGCAGCTGTAGAAAAAAGTGTTCAACTAAATGATGAATCATCTGTCACTTCATAATATCAAGAACGAATAATTCAATTGTTTTAGCCAGAATTTCTAGAGTAGAGTTTAAGAGTAAATTTCTATTGCGGATCATTGATTAATCTGCCTCTGGTGAGACAATACCAAAAATGAAAAGGCCATGCAAATTGTCAATACTTTGCATTACTTAGTGTTTAAGATGCTATGTTGTAAATATAGGTTGACCGTGATTCCGCTCTTTAATTGAACCGTTGTACGGGAATACTTTTAGGAAGTACTAGGTGGCAACAACAATGTTCAGTTTTGCCCGGCTGCAGATTGTAATGTTGTTAGATTAACATATATGGTTGCAGCTTGTTGTTGTTACTTTTTATTCTTTTTGCAGGGATACAGAAATCGAGAAATATTTATTGCGACTCAAGCGCCACTCAAAGAGTCGGTAGAAGATTTTTGGCGAATGATTTGGGAATATGAATGTTATGTTTTAATAATGTTGAATAAAGAAGAAAACGAAGAGGTACTAGCTTGGAGTGAAGTTGATTTTCACGATTGTGCACTTTTGAAAATTTTTCAATAGTTTCCAAAATTGAATAATAATCGTTGTTTGACGCGTGTTTTGTACTTGTACAAACTACTTTAATACGTCATCTATGCTTCAGTTGTTTTGCTTTACTGCTTTCCTTTTTTACTGTTTCAGTTTTTACAGTATTGGCCCTCCCATGGAGAGGAATATAGCATATTTGGATTACTTATGGTAGAAGTGGAGTCGAAGCAGGAATCGGACTCGCATGTACAAAGAATACTGAAATGTACAAACACAAAGGTATTGAAGAAGAAATTTCTTATTATCTTTGAATCATATCTATACAGCATATTCTTTACAATATTTTTTGCTCTTTTCAGAGTGGTGAAATTCGTAAAGTCTATCATTTAAATTACAATAAATGGGTTGATCATAATGTGCCAATCAGTGCTTCCTCATTATTAAAATTTATAAAAGAAGTTGTGAAGTTAGAGCAACGAACCGGAAATGGATTAACATTACTACATTGCAGGTACAGTGGGTGGGACCATAACGCATGCAAACCGATATTATGCTCCAGAATGACTCAATGAAAGAAATGAAAGAGAGTGAAGAAGATGTGTCTCCGATCACCGGCGATATATGAGAACTAAGCCTGGTTCTCAAATGTTGCCGATGGTCAGCGACGCTTTCGTTCTAAACATTATGCGAGTCTAAAATTAAACACGTGACTGGAACTGATCAACCTGCAGAACTGCATTCTGCAATTGCGTTTTCCTGCATGAAAAATCCTTTAAGAAACAGAACACATAAATTCCAAGCATTCCATATCGTCGTCGTTTAAAAACGGACTTTTAATACAAGTTTAGTTAATATGTACATGCAAATGCGTATGTACAACCTAACAGAGGAAAACAGGCCTACAGTGAATGAATCATGGCTCATCAATAACCCAGGAAACTTCAGCATTATACGTATTAGTTTGAGGATACCCCACGTATGTTTATTATTGCAGAGTTTTCACACTACTTGCTTTTCTCCTTTCAGTGATGGTAGTGGCAGGGTTGGTACATTCGCTACGATATATGTTGCTCTTGAAAGAATGAAACTTGAGAGTATAATTGATGTCTTCAGCATTGTGCGTAACTTGAGAACGCAGAGAATAGGAATGGTGGAAACTATCGTAAGTAATACGTCATGATAAATACACACATGTGAAAATGTGATATTTCAGTGATAAAATCCATCGATTGCAAACTAAACACAATTGTTTGTGTGTTACGTGGTAAAAATACCAAAAGGCATCGCTTAGGAAAAAGCGACAGCAGTCTCAAACAGAAAATTAGTCACCATTGATGTTATTCAGGCAAACGCGTTGTCAATTCTTAGGCCCAGTTTGCACTGTCAAAGTTTCTATGATCAAACTGGAAATATCGGATAGTTAAATACTACGTTTTCAAGGATTTGCTAAAAACATTCAAGGGAACTAATACAGTACTCAACACAGAACTACCTCATTCTGATATTCCTTCCAAAATTTTCAGATCGTAAAATTTCCGTGTGAAAAATTCCTACTTTGATCACAGAAACTTTGATAGTGTAAACCAGCCTTTACTTCAAACAATTTTGGACTGCAAAGAATCTGGAAGCATAGACAAGCCGCTCCCTTTTCATTATAGTGGATTGCCACAACGTTCTAAAAGTTTTAACGCTTTCTAAAACCATGCAGTTATTTCTGCTACATGTAATCTTATTACTGCTAACTACTTGTCGAGGCTTACGAAAGATGAAGTATAAAAATTATTAGATTTATTTGTCTATTTCAGGAACAGTACAGATTTTGTTATTACACTCTAGAAGAACACATAAAATCATCAACTGATGGTCAATCCTATTAATCAGAAATATCAACGATGATGAAGATATTGAGTCTCTACATAGGATGCAAATCAAGTCTACGTTTTTCAGTGAACAGGTCATATGGCTGGGATGCTGCGGTATGGGGTCGCTAATAAAAAGATTCTTTGACAATATTGCATGGAATCCAGCAATCTGAAGCTCTCTGAATCAAGTAAAGTCGGTACAAGACTAGTCATTCGATTTCTGAACTTTGATTCAGCTTTACAAAATACTATATACCATGACGTAATGCAAGCAAGCAGTAGTTTTCTATGGAAATGCCAAGATTGTGTTCGCTATATCTGCCTACCTGTGGGCAATGGGTGGCTAACGGTTATGTCTGGACCTAAACTAGACATCGTTATTATACTATGTGTTCACTTGATTTTGTATTGTATAGCACACGGCCGAAGGAGCTCATATCATATTTAAAACCCAAGGCGCTGCCGAGAGTGTGGATATGATAAAATCGAGTTCGAGTTGTTTTTAATGACTTCAGAAACACCGCTATAGAATAGCTGATACGACGAAAAATTACACAGGGAATACCAATGAACATACCAGTTTATTTATTTTTGCATCCTAGTTTGCATAATTGCATTTTATATCAGGTATAAAACCAAACATATGACAAAACAGGGGAATGCAATTTGACAATTTGGTTGATGAATATTAATGATGTTTGAAATTACTATACAGTTTTCTTTGTCTTTCAATCGTACATGCTAGAACATAAACGATCAATTTCCATACCGCTAACAGCATGAGTTTTTGGTGTCATTTCGATCGCGACATTACACCACTTTCTAGTCGCCGTAGCATTTTCAAACTTCAACGACAAGTTTTGGTGGGAGAGGGTACGTGTAATCATACAAATAATAATTGTATTTGAAGGCTTTCATAAAACGGATTCCATGATTTCAACCTTAGGCACAGTCCACAGAATACTGGACGACTTGGTCGTCTCGGACGTTAAAGTCATCTCCGACGTTAAAGACGTCTTCTCATATAAACACGGCCAATGAATTGAATCGTTTCAGTGACAATGATATTATTGCATTATTTGCATATATATAGTGTTTGCCTTAGTTTACTCGCAGTGTAGATTTTCTCTGGAAGTTAACAAAAATATGCCTCATTGACTCCTGTGTAAACAGACTGCCGTAACTTTACCACGCAATTTGTAGTTCACGTCTAAAAGAAGCAAAACGAATGTGAAGAAGCTTAGAGACCGATCAGGTCATGATAAAATTGATATAGATGTTTACGTGCTATACCTAGTTTTATGAAGTAAATTTTAATTTGAAACACTCACCATTCAGTATGTAATAAATAGTAAAATTATAGCCAACTATTTTTAGATATTTCATATCATAGTACTGCATTCACAGTGACTGCATTTGATGAAACAGAATGGCTTTCAATGCAATTCTATTTTTATCGTCTCTGGTATGGAACCGACAAGGTAAAAATTGCCTGAATTAAATTGAGATTAACTCATTTCTACGACTTTGTCATTTGCTGCAAAACTGCTTGAATAAAATCACTAACTATAAAGTTGTAAGTTTAGTAAGGTTTTTGGACGTTTTTCAAGTTTTATAATTACATTATTGCAATATTATTATGACCATATAAGCTAACGCTTTTTAGTGCAAAGTTTCTTCGAAACTTTGCAGTATTGTGATGAGTGGCGCAAAT
>JAODVQ020352286.1:0-11642 GCA_025400075.2 Phenganax stokvisi | reverse complement strand
GGGAAGACGTCACTTTTTCTACGGAAGAAGCGTGTCCCTAATGGGCCACCGTACTTATGGGTATGTTCACCCATGCAGCAAACTTGAAAGGGTCTAGAAGGACTGAATGAATTGTGTTTTTACATCTAAACTGTGTGCACAAATCTGTGTTTCAGACTTTCAGTACGTAGTACTTCAACAGAATCAGCGCTAAGCGCTTGAGGGATTCGACTGTTGGATATTGTACGTTCAGTTATAAAGCTATTGCCAAGCTTAGGGCAAAGCTAACTCAAACAAATCGTTGTCTTCAATTTGCACAGGTTGCGCAAATAAAAATTTTCGCATATAGTAATTTATTGATGGTGTCTTAGAATCATGGACGAATAAAACACTCAAGTGTCTATTGCAGGGAAATGATTTTCTTTATTAGAGCAGACAAAGGATCAGCAACGTCGTCATGGTTCATGAATTACGATTTGATATGCACGAATGTGAATTAAAGTAACAAAACGCAACAAAAGATTGATCAAGTTTCCAAACCATATCTCTAATGAATATCACTTCACTGTGCATCAGTTTTCATGAACATGAACAAAAACACAGAACAAGACTGTGGTCAAATTTTCAAATCAAATCTTCGAATTAATCTATTGAATTACTGAGTTATAAACATTGAGACCGACCCAAAAATATCGATTTAGGAATTTGTCAAGTTTCCTAACCATATTTCCAATCAAATAACTTGTACTCGAGAATACGTAAAGGCCATAATTTCATTTTGAAACTTCAAACTAAATTTCAAGTATTCTCAGTTAAGTTTTAGGTAGGCAAAAAAAGCATTTATCATGTTGCTATGGTTCTTATTGTGTATTATTATACAACAGACAAGCAGGGTAAAAAGGTTGAATAAACAAATGGGAATGCCAAACACAACACAGTGTTTTTCAACAGCTTAATATATGAAGAACTCATTAGCGAGTACATTAGGCGCAGTAGGGAGCTGGAAATAGTCATTGCATATGAAGTTTGTGCCGATTAAATATTAGTTTGCATGGTTAGCTCAATCTTTGTTCACTGCAAAAGCCAAAAAAATAGCTTGTCCGTCGGGCTTGTTGGTTTTCATTTATACACACAGGCGGCCATTGTCTTTGTCTCTTCTAGTAATAATAGTACTTAAATAGTGCTTATAACAACTCCTGTGATGAACTTTATTATTGTTGGAAAAAATATTTAAAAAATATAATAAACTAAGAAAAGGAGTTGAGTCGACGTAACAAAACAATCATGTGAATTTTTAAGAATTTTTGTGAGGTTCGGGTATGTCATGGTGGTCTAATCACCTTAATGGACGAATCCCATTATAGACTAAATTGCAGTCTTGGCAAAAGAAGTAAATTCATTTACGCAGCTGGAAATATCATATTAGATGCAGTAAAATTGCAACGTTTTGTCGCGAAAACTTGTAAAATGTGGGAAAGATAGCCCTGCGCAGTTTGCAAATTCAGTACATTTATTAAGGGCAAAGGTGGCTGATGAGAGAAGGTATCGATATGTCTATATTGATGCTAAACTTGGTTTCCATAAAACACACCAGATTCGATTGGATAGATTCGATTGTGACAGAATCCAACTCCAACTGGTATATCCCATCAGTCGATGACCTTGCCTGGAAAACTCACGTGACATTCTGACAAAAGTAAACTTTACTAATTACTAAACAAGCTATTTTTAAAAGTTTCTATAGATACACTTCAAACAACATTAACTTCAAAAGTCTTATGCGAAATGCCGACAATTATTTTCGAAAGTCCCATTCTGGGTAAGTAATAACAAACGTATTTCAGTCCATATCTTATGACTCGATCCATTTTAAAGACCAAAGAATCTTTTGAGAATAAGACATCAATGGAAAAACAAACATAAACATGGCAGCTTTACTATTATTTTTATACTACTTTAAGCTCATTTTCTAACCTTAGTATGGTTTTGATAGTGGCTTTCTCGAAATAGTTTTGTGTTACTTGGCATCATGATTCTACTGTTTATAGTAGCTATGTTGAGTTTAATAGCAAACAACACTGAAATTGAAATAATGTGTTGCCGCTGCTTTCCAGCAAAAACGTTCACTATTTTCCAACTTTGTCGTTCCCCCTAAGCAGTTAATGTTAAAGTAATTGAGAGGCTACAGTGCGCAATGGCGCATAGAACCTTGCAAAAAGGATTTAATGTTCGACTTAATGAGTGTGCGAAATGTCATTGCTTTCACTCAACATCATAGCATATTACGAAATTCCGCCAACATGCGTTGGTTGGTCACTAATTTCTATAATAAGCTGATTCCATTGGATTAATTGAGCTTGCTTCCAAGTAAGCTATAGTCTATTTGCATGATAGAATAAAACACAAAGAGTCTATTCATACAACCATTCACATGATTATACCTGGTGGAAAATGAATTACTACCATTGATTACTACTTTTTTAAATTAAAACAATTAGAACTTCTCGAGTCAACAAAAATCACACATTATTAATTCAACAGAGCAACGTACATCATTTTATCCCCCAACTGTTTTACTAGCTCTTTAAACAACACATTTTGTTTTCCGGATTAACAGAGGAAGGCTAGACGTTGAAATCCAAAGTGATAGCTTACTTTATAAATATTCTGTTGCTATTTATATGTGAGAACATTTTGGAATTTAACTTTTTCCGCTAAATCAGATTGACACGTCGAATGGCTTGCTTTGTTTTCTCTTATTTCCCCGGCAGCAGTTGTAAAATCCGCAGGAACTTGAAAAATCAATGCGGAAAGTGACAGACAGAATTATGACGCTGCATGTTTGCAATTTTTCTTGCAACTTTTGGCATAACGTTGGGTGGCTTAAAACCGTGCAAAGTCACAACTTTTAAGGTAGTAATGAGTTGGAAAAAAAGCCTAGTTTGCACTGTTATTAGCAATGGGAAAGGCGAAATCACAGTGAGAAACAAGGTGCATGATTATCTGGCTGAGTTTGGTGAATAAAAGCATCTGACGTTGTACAAACCAAAAAAAATTTTCTCAATCTGTATGCTTATGGCAACAGTGTCCGCTCAAGATAAAAGTTTTTACTTAAAACAATATATACTTTACCAGTCAAACTAATCTTCCGAATTCTAATAGTGCATAAAAAGTTTCCAATTGAGTTTGTACACATGAATATAAAAAACATGGACAATAGACCTTTATTTTTGAGTTAATTTTTGCTTCTTGTGCGGCAATTTCTCATGTCAACTCATTGGGTCAGGCTTTTTTCGCTTCCTGAAGAAAGTTTTTAACGACTTTACCGAATGTTGTATGTGTAAATTAGCGAAGCAAAACTGGGCTAATTTTAGCTGCAAAAATAAGCAAATGTAAACATCGTTATAAAGCTTATTGAAGGATTCATTTCAACAGTATTTCATCAAAACTGTATTCAAAGTACACATTATGAACAAATTTGCACCTTAATGCATTCTTTACATGACTTTTTTATGCTCATTAATAATTTGAATATGTTTTGATATTTGAACAATCTGCCGTTGTTGTTTTGGGAAAATTTCTGACAGCTAAATTCATGTTTTAACTGACGTCAGTTCAGTCTATAGGCCCGTTTACACTGGCGATTTTCGATTCGACTTTTCTCGTGCTGAACGATGTGAAAGAGTGGATAACTAACAAATTTACTTGGTCCAACAATTTCGCTGATGTACTCGCCAGTCAACCTACTCGATCACAACGCTAAGAGGAGAAAAATCGAAACGAATGATTAGGATACAGCCTTTTTATAATTTTGAATAATTGGTTAGTTATTCTTTTTAGGTTTTTGTGAAGTCGACCAATGGCAATGGGCCAATGACAGTGTCAGGATGTCATGTTGAAAAAGCGAAAATAAATTTCAACTAATTATCGACTACACATAGTTATCAAATTACTATACTCTGTACTATGGCTATATACTTTTTGTCGGTTCAAGGCACTTTTATGTATTATGCACACTAAAACTGAAAAGTGTTTACGAAGATATTTATTGTCTAAATTGCATTCTCTATTTGTTCAAACAAGTGGCACAGGCGCTTGATAATTTTATTCGCGTTTACCTATGAGCCACTGCGCTTATTTGAGTCAGCGTTTCTTTAAGGGCAGCGCTTAGTACGAATGTCTGCTACGACTACTTAGTCAAATTTCTTTTTGTTTCC
Source organism: Phenganax stokvisi (assembly GCA_025400075.2). Taxonomy (NCBI): domain Eukaryota; kingdom Metazoa; phylum Cnidaria; class Anthozoa; order Malacalcyonacea; family Clavulariidae; genus Phenganax; species Phenganax stokvisi. Next base: position 7,446 of record JAODVQ020352286.1, on the reverse strand, counting down.
CTTTAGAGTGAAAACATGTTACATTCTGCACTTTAAGTGAAGCAAGAGACACTGGAATGTGCATTTTAACATTTCTTTTCTATTTCTAAACACTAAAGGCATGAATAAAAACTGCTTTTTTACAAGCTTTTACCATTAATTGGAATTCTTCGAATGAGCATTGCAGCAAGACTGCGGGACTTATTTGAAGGCAAAGTTTATTCGAAGGTGGTGCTTATTCGAGCAAATGGTTAGTTTGTTAGATAGTGATATAGTTTTCATACTTCACAGCGTATAAACTGAATTGCGTAACTATTTACGATGGTTTTTTTCTATTGTATACATTCTCTATATGAAGATATATTACCTTATAGACGGTCTATTTTCACAGCAATCAACTTTTACTTTCCTAAACAGTTTATCCTAGCCCACCCTATCAACTTTTCCTGTAGGAGAAAACCAGAATACCCAGGGAAAACCTACGACTTTTGGGAAAGTAGTTGACAAATTCTTTGCACATGAGAAAGTTAGTCCGCGCTAAAAATCGAACCCACAACCTCATTGGTGGAACGCGCATATCCCAGTGACTGGGCCACCGAAGCCCCAAATGCGGTGTTGGTTTCTCTTTTTTAAAATAGTAGGTATGCGAGATCTCTTCTCAACCGAGTGAGAGAGAGCTGTGTGTGCATTTGTGGGGGAGAGTGGCACGCCTTGCTACTCAAAGACTGCATTCCTCACCAAAATGTTTTAGTAGGCCGCTAATTACTTGCATTGAAATTTGTTTTATATTAAATTAAATCAGTTAAATTTCTCTTAAATATTACCATTTTCAACTATTAAACGCTCTAATTTGGTGGTGAATCATTCCCCAACTATAAGGTACTGAATGCAGTAGCTGACGAAAAACTCGAAAATGGCTGTTGCTGCGGCTAAATATTAGAGACCTTAAATATTGACGTTCTCGGCGTACTGCTAACGCAAACGACAATTAAAGTTTAAATCGGATTTTAAGGTGAACTATATCAGTTGTTAAATGTTACGGGAACCTATACAACTAATTAAAGCGTGGTTTGACAATTTCAATCTAGAAAATTAAACTGCGGATATTACAATCAAATGTGATTTAAAGTTTGCCGTTGGCAGTTAATGGTTCGCTGTAAACGCAACTATTCTCTTTGAGGAAATATAAGGCTAAATACGTGTATATACTGCAACTGTTTTTGATATAATTTCATCTTCAAATTAAATAAACAGTGAAATGATAAGCAACGTTTTCTTGACAAATAAATTTATAAAAATACATGCATTTCTAAACAATGCTTTATAGTGTAGAATATAAATATTAAATATATTCAGCAATTAAACTACTGCAAGAAAAAAGTAGCAGTACAAACACAAAATTTAAATATTCAAGTTTACAAAAGCATTTTAAATAAAATAAAGTCACCAATCTTATTTCTTAAATATCGTACTATATGACATAGCTTTTTGATGCCTATATGACTTGTCTCTTGGCTTAAAATAGTGTTTTTAAATAACGATTGCAATAAGAAATATATGCTGCATAAAGTATGAATTTGTAATATCCATAATGCATGGATATTACGTTGTTATGTACCTTTTTGAAATACAGTTGTCGCATTAATTAAGTACACTTAAAATTCCTAGGGATTTTCCATCGCTCGTATATCAAGCAAAATAGAAGGCATTGCTACTGTCCATTTCTTATGCTTGGCTTCCAAAAGTTATTGAGCCATGAAATGAATCATGGCAAAAATTTTCAAAACTCATTTGAGTTTGGTAACTTGGTAAGGTATTGTAACAATACTTGTAGCAGCCGAGTGGAGGTGAGGAATACTGGAGACTGGGCACTGGGTTCCTGTCTTGGGTTTCTTGATAAGACATTTTTAATCCTTCGGAGTTAAGGTCGATACTTTTCAAGCCAAGACTAGAGTTTGTTTGTTCATTTTGAGCACTATATAGTTCAAAATGGTGTTTTGAATCAATGTGATGTATGCTCGCTGAGTTTTTGCCAATCTTTGAATTTTTTAGGCGAAATCTTCGTCTTCGTCTCAGCAGGCTGCCGTGATTGAACATTCCACCTGAGTGCGGGTGTAGAGCCCAGAAATTTCCCTTCCCAGGTATGCCTAGGACTCGTCGAGGAATTTTGACGAAGCAATCATTCAGGGATAAATTATGGCGAACTGTATTCTGCCATTTGTGACGGTTTTCTTGAAAATACGGAAAGTTTGCGATAATATATTGGTAGACTTCGTTTAGCGTTGCCATTTGTAGAGGAGAGTTCTTGATAGCGAGGCTAATAAGAGCAATGTAGGATAGACGTGGCTTCGAGTGATGAGACGTCGCGTCATTTTCTGCGATGGAATCAGTTTCATTTAAGAAACTTTTGTAAGACATTTCTGTGACAAAGTTCCAGTGAATGAAAGAGCGTTTGCAATCGTCTTAGCTTTTAATAAGAATCTTCTCACAAGTACTGCTAACGTCTGGCACAGAGCTTCGATTTAGTAAGCTTCGTCTTCGGTTACCACACGATTCGAAAGTCGTCTAAAGACAAAGTCAAAACGACAATAGCAAAATTTCCAATCCTTTGACTATTTATATAGCCTGTAGTTCTCCAGGTTCTTGTAACTTTAAAAGATTTGTAACCTCCGCTCACCGACTGCTGTTCAAATCCAAAGGCGAGACTCCTACTTACGGTGATGAACCGTCGTTTGCCAGAACTTTCGAAAATCCTAAACCTTTCTACAAAAGGAGTGGACAATAACACCGCCTGCGAGTCGAGTATGTCGTTTGTAGTTTGTCAACTCTCAACCTGGTCTGGGAACGCCGTTCAAATGACCCAAAGTTGATAAAATTGTCGATCTTTCACGATATTGCCGTCTGCAGTTCCACTTTAAGCTAGCTAAAGATAAACTGTTAACCAAAGTTACTTCTTGTCATTCTAAATATTTCTTCCTTTGGCTCTCGCATTTATCAGCATTGCCATCGACATGACGATCTTTGTTGTATTCATTGAGTCAGGGAAATATGATTTCCGATCAAAGTCGGTTCCGTAATGTCGGTTCATCAACACTCCAGCCTGAAGCTAGGAAGCTTATCTAAATTTAAACATTTGTGCTCTATAGCGTATATGAATATGGATTAGTAGATAAAGATGGAGGAATTTATAGTTAAAGAAGATTCGACCTTCTTATCATAGATACATAAATATAACCAAAATTGCAGAACTTATTAAAGCAAAACTAAACATCGGCGGTTAGATAATTCAGGACTAGTAGCTACACGTTCTTGAATTCAGCTCCATACGAATAAAAGCGGAAAGGGGGGGGGGGGGGAGAGAAGAATGGAAGACTAGTTTCTAGACACTATATTTATTTGAAAGTTATTAACAACTTGCACTCTCTCTGACTGAAGAAGAAAAACATCAAAGAATAAAAACGTTGATGAGTTAACTTAAAGTGATCTGGGGCTGATTGTTCGACGCCCTTTAGCTAGTTAAGTCAGAATTCAAAAACATTTGCTACATATCTTCAAAACCTGTCAAATAAAATCCCATGTAAAAAAGCTATGGATAATTACATTAATTATTGTATTCAATTTATTTTTTTAATTTCGTTGTTTAAGGAATACATAAATAAGATTTCTATTTTGAACTTTTCCACCGTTTAGGCTAAACGCGCTTCAAACAACCTGCCCTTGACGTAATAAGAAAGTCACACCTAAGGTACACATGGTTTTCTGTAGCATGCAGAGGTATGTTGAATGTAAGATAATGTTGTCAACAGGTTTTGAACGGCTCTCCACCAAAACTTTTAAGAAAGTAGTTTTAAGATATCTCAGTTCTCTGCAAAATGACAGTTGACAACATCATTCTACTGTAGTGAATGTTTTTAAATGTTTTTTAAATGATAACTTTGTTGATAGATAATTAATAGATGATATTAGTGTGAAACTGACTAATAGATAGGTTTAGAAACTGAGGCCGGTTGTTTGAAAGTTGGATGGCACTATCCATTGGATAGAGAATTTTTAATGTTCATAAAATTGGACAAAATATAACGAAACTTCCACTTTGGTCTACAATATATATACTAGACGCGTCAATCTGTAAATATCAACCGTAAGTTTATGCTATAGTGATCAAAGAAAAATTTCTAGAAGTCCACAAAAATTCGCTATCCAGTGGATAGCGCTATCCGTCTTTCGAACAAGCAGCCCCTGGTAATTTTCACTGATACAGTGTGATGCACGAACAATTAAAAACCAGGGGCCGGTTGTATAAAAACGTGGTTAAAGTTAACTATAGTTAAGTAGAGATGTCAAACCAATTAGAATCGCCTATTCAAGATTTAACTACTTTTTAACTGCAAAACCGTAGTTAAAACGTAGTTTAAAGTTTCATACCAACAGGCCCCGACTCTCCACGTAAATGTCTACCGTGTTTAAATAGTTTAAAAGATTAAAGATTAAAGATATCTTCGTGTGTTCTAGTCAAGGTAGATCAAACCATGCTGAACAAAACATGGTCACACCATGTTACTTGAATGTCAAGTATTTTGCAAAAGCACGTTGTGGTTTAGTCTAATTTATGCACAGTCATTTATAGCAGTACCACCTTGTATACGCGGAAATGCTAACACAGTTATTGTTGTTGTTGTTGTTGAATGGGATAATATGGTTAGATTATGCATAGAATGTACAAATTCCTACATGTGCCTGAGTTGTTACAGAATGCACGAGACTAATCAAGGACTATTATTATTATAATTATTATTCATCAATCTGTATACGGGATGAAAAACTCAGCACTTCCAAATAGCCATATACAGAATATACAATGTAATTCTGTTTTCGTTGTGTGTCCTGTTTTAGATTGTAAGAGTATAGATTTCATGTAACATGCTACCTATAAGTTAATCATCTCTACTAACTAGAAGTTTCGATTGAATATGCTCAAGAACAAGTGACCTAAACTGTAGTTATTGACGTGAACACAAAGACGACAAAGAAAGATTGATTTTAGGAGCTGAGGAAGCAACATTGATGTATTCAAGGAACCGCAAACTTCCTAATTCCTTGCACAGTATGCACAGCTCCAGGGTTCTTCCATAATGTGGCTGATGTAGCTTGGCGTGATGAAAGTGCCGCATCATGGCGAAGCCAGTAGAAAAACATGTGACGCAACAATATTCTGTGTCGTGCGCCTACGTTGACAACTTTTTATTTTTGTATTTTACCCCAATGCTATGCGTAGTATTAAAAAGATAATGTCAAGACTGCAACATTATCTAACTGTTATTGGGTCATTAAATGAAGTGCTGCCTCTCAGGCCAACCTCGTAACATCCATGCGCAGGCAATCTTGAATCATGGCAGCGCTGAATTCCATTGTTACTCTTTTCACGCTCATAAAGTTCGAATCTTTAAAAATGTTATATTTTTTAGAAATGCTTCAACAGATAGACAGGTAGAATCTAGGTAAATGGAGTGTTATAATTTTGTTAAATTCTAATACTCCATTCGAGTCATCTTCGTGCCTCTTCATCGATGTTTATAGGTTGTTGTTGTAGTTTAGCACAATGACAAAATCAATCGTGTGCATCACTCGACTCGTGATCACTGCTCGTGATTGACTCCGTCAGCTAAGAAATCAAATCAAAGTGCACATTTGTTCACTTTAGGAGTTTTGGCAGGGGAATTAATTTATAACAGGGTTGAATGAGTTGAATTAAACAAGTCAGGAACTTACGCGTTGTCAAGGAAACAAGAACGCTGCACGCGCCAGGATCGATCAACACATAATCTGCTGAGGAAATGAGATAATATCTCATTCTGAACAAACTAATTCATTCACGCTTTCGATAGCACAGGAAATGGATTACAGATTTAAATTAATTCAATTCTTCGTTATGCAAGTCTTTTTGAGTTACTGCAACCACAGAGAAATTCCCTAGCCATGCAGGTCATATTTTGCACAGCTATCTCTACAATCGTCCACAAAATATTTGAGACAACCCCCTTACCCCCACTCGCAATGTTGTGTGCGACATCAAAATAAAACACCATCACCAGTCTAACTATGTTGTAGTTACTCCACACGTGTGGAAAGCTTTTATAATTTCATGAGTTGTTTCTCAGCTCAGGTTGCCAGTCGCAACATTGTAAATAGAGGAGGAGGCGAATTTTAAAGAAAATCTCAGTACGTTTTGTGGACAATTGTAGATTGCTAGCCTAACGCTCTAATCGTTGAGCTATGCTGTCTGTTGGCTAGTTGATTAAATATTTCATATTTCAAAATTTTCTTTGTCTTATAATATTGTCGTTTGTAAGAAATTTCATAGAGCATTTCAGTACTAAAACGATAGTGATTGAAGTTAAAAAATATTTTCATGTGACCACTCAAGGCTGTCAATTTTGATGTTGAAACTCCGCTCGTCGTTGATCAATTTTCTAATCAACTTCATGATTATTATTCTTTGTGGTTGATAGCCTTGTTATACAAAGCTGCTGTCGATTGACTTTCAACAATGCTTTTATTGGCTATAAAGCCAAAATTAATCTGATCCAGAAAGTTCATAATTCACAAAATAGACTTTTGCATGCTTTCTGTGGTTGGATCTTTAATTGGTCAAAATAAATCCCAACCCTAACCTAGCCCAGTCATAGGAAGGACTTATAAAAGTTTTACTTCACCACTTATTAGTCTTCTATTTTTGTATGCTGTAACCCTACACCGCTTGGCAGAGTTGAAATGGACTATTGTTTTCTCTTTTTAAGCGCAAAGGATTTTACAGTATTTTACGGGTGCAAAACTTCGTGTACGATAGTAACTTGCCCGTAAGGTAGAAGTTTTAAAGTTGTCCAATTCTTCCATAGTTTTGATAACTATTTATTAAGAGCGGTATGAATCAGGAAATCAATTATATTTTAACACACACACGAATTAAATCAATTTCCTTTTTTATTTCATTGCTGTTTGCGGTAAATACCTAAAGAACCGCAATTTATTCACAAGAATTTCCTAAAAATCAGAGCCGATATTTTGCCATTGTTTTAACAGTTTTGAGATTATAATTCACTTTTCGTACTGCACGGCTTTGTATTGACCTGAATTGTTCATTAATACTTTACTCTCAGGCGTTCGTACTGTTTATTCGGAAATCTGTTAACAACGGAGGTTTCCCTGTGTGATACACTTTATAAGAACGAGAAAACATTCATGCTCAGGCTCACTGTTCCAATTTTTTTGCCAATTTAAAGCTTATAGTGCTATTATTTTGTTCTTTGATCCTTTCGTGCAGAACGTGGGATAAAAGGGACTGTTGGGAGTGTTGGCTCGGAGTTTGATAGGAATTGACTAGTTACATGTACGACACAAGTGACATATTTTTTTTCACAAATCCCAATTAGCTTGTCCAATCAAAACAACAAAGTTTTACCACACGAC
>JAODVQ020352178.1:0-11647 GCA_025400075.2 Phenganax stokvisi | reverse complement strand
CCACCTGAAGATTCCTACACGGATGAAACAGACTGTAGTGGACAAGTTTTGGTAAACTTAATATGTTCTATATATATATTTATATATATATTCATTACATATATATATAAATATATATATAATAAATATATATTTATTATGTATATTTATTATATATGTATATATTATATATATGCGTTTTTACACGTTCGTAACCCAATATATATTAAACGAGAAACTGCCTAGAGGTAGATATACCTTGAAAGACTGATAATCAGTAGAACGCTAGTTTTATCTTTAAAATCATTTCCTCAGGTGTTCTACTTCCGTATGTACTTGGGTATCGTTCTCTTCGGAGCCTTGCATGGCCTTGTGTTTCTTCCCGTGTTTTTGAGTTACATTGGCCCAGACTCTCGGCGTGATGATCACCCACTGAGTGATATTCATAACTCCTCCAATGTCGCCAATGAGTGCGATCCTTTATTGGGTGGTAATGCTAAAGTGGACTCAAATGGTGCTATCAATGATTCCGATTACGGGACAAATCCTCTCAATGGAAACTCTGTCCGTACTTGAAGAATGTGAATGCATAGTCCCTACCTAAAGTGTTTCTATCAAGTCAGGGATTGTACATCTTTGTAATCGTGGGATAATTTAAGTAGCATTAAAGTATTTTCTTATGCAAAAACTTCATCTTCATCAATTTATAGCCTGGTAAATTATCTTCGTTCGTTTTCATTTTAAGATTTTGTAATCTTGATAGTATATCATTTCTAAAATCTCTAATCCCGAAATCGATGAAGATGAGTTCTTGGCATACGAAGATATATTGCAATTCTTGTTTTAATAACATTAGTATTAGAACTATTAGTTTAAATCAACGAGGGCAGAAATTCATTCCTTAGAAGGTACATTGCAGTTCTTCTAATACAGTCGAACCTGTATATAATGGCCCTGTATTAAGCGGCCACCCTGTATCAAGCAGCTACTTTTCAAAGTCCCGAGGGTGGCCGTTATATACAGGTTCGACTGTAACTCAAATGTTATAAATATGCCAGTTACTTAGAATATACATGAGTGCTATCCCTAAGATTGATGTTGACACTGAACAGATAAACTTGTTCGTGTGGACGCCGAACAAGTGTTCGTTGACGGCCGTTCGCATATGCAAGTTACCGTGCTGAAAAAGAGGCCTGTATAGCTTTTCAACAAGGCCACTTGTTACTGAAAACAGGAGCCGGTATTACGAAACGTATTTGGCTTAAACGGTACATAAACTCAAAATATAAATCATATTTAAGTATAAATTGGAGGACCAAATTGAAGCTACCCATAGTTCCATTCCATAAAATTTGATTTCAAAGCTTTACAAGATGCGTATATAGGAGTGTTTTTGATTTCTGGCTTATGGACCGTTTAAGCGAAAAGGCTTCGTACGGCCAGCACCTGGTCAATTTTCGTCCTTGTACTCATGAGCAAATTAAGTTTGTCAAGAGAAAATTGCTCCTGGCTTGCGGGGCTTAAAAGAGTGTTTGAATTTTTATTCTACTTGCTGAGTTATTGTGTTTCCCATACCAGGGGTTTGAACAGGGCTTGTCAAGGATAGGTTTGCAGTGTATTTTAAGGCCTATTCATCTTTTTTCTTTTCCCCAAGAAAATCTATTCACAACAGTTCTTTTAAACTTGTAAATCAATAATATTGACAATTGACGAAGTGTAGTAGTATATAATAATATGAATTAAAAAATTTTGTTTTAATAGTTTTTCCGTTCATCAAATCTATTTCAGTCTCTGGAATAAAATCATGGGATTGGATGCAATTTAATTCACTCCTAAGACTAGATCAAAATTCATCCAATCCAATCCTAGGACTGGATCAAAATTAATTCTCTACTAGGATTGGATCAAATGAAACCAATCCCAAAACTGGATCAAACTGAAACCACTCCTCGGATTAAGTCAAAATTTGTCCAATCTTGGCACTGAGTCAAAATGAAGTCACTCCTTGGATTTGATAAAAGTTGATTCACTCCTAAAACTAGATCAAAATTAATCCAATCCAATCTTTGGACTCGATCAAGTTGAATTATCTCTGGATTACATTTCAAGAAGTCAAACTCAGTTTGGATTCAAACTAGGTTGGAATAAGATCAAGGTTTAATATCGTTTAACTAAACTGATCATTGCCATCGAGGATTAGGCTTGACTTCCTGTATCATTGGTTTACCAAGCGTTGCCACAGCAACAGTGGCGACATCATTCCAGCAGTTGCATTCTGCGGCGTGGTTTTTTGTTGGGTCGCAAGGATCCATGATAATAGGTCGTCTAGTGAGAAAAATGGTAAAACGTTGTTGGCCATTCTGCGTGTGTGAAGTATTAGAAATAAGAAAGTGTTTGAACCTCAGTCCTTTTCTTCTAGATTCCGGGCAACAAGTTGTCCCAGGTTATGTATGGATAAATCCCATTAAGACTAAATTTCGATCTAGGCAAGTAAAATTATTTACGCAGCTGGAAAGAAAATTTTAGATGAAGTAAACTTGCAAAGTTTGTTTGCGAAAGGTTGTAAAACGCGGGAAAGATAGCCCTGCAAAGTTTGCAAAGTTAGCATAGCTTTCTTTTACGTGTGGAAATTGTTATCATTTTTGAACCGAAAATGACCCGAAAGAGGTAACAATTGACCATAACGAAAAAGATGGTGACATGTACATTTCACCAGAGTCCATTGCAGGAATAAAGTGGAAATGAGTGAAGAATAATGAAAGGAAACACACCTAATGTTAAAAAATTTTAACTCAACGAAAAATATAACGTCTTGTATCATGCCTGCCTATCAAAACACGTCATTTCGCTTTTTTAAACTATGTCCGACCGCTGCTGGTATAGTGTACATCCGCTCTATCTTTTTCGTTAAGGTCAATTTCCGCATGTACTAGAAATGTGTACCAAATTTGCAAACTGTATTGAGATTTTATGTGTTTCCGCCTAGCCGGCATGATAACAGCCGCTTTGCCCGCACGGACAAAGCGTGCAGCTTTGAAAATATGCTATCTTTGTCTCCATCCACTGTAACGCATGTTTGATGCACGCTCCTCCCGCTGGGAAAAAACGACCTTCATGGGTAATGGCCTTAAAAACGTCCTCTCTATTCGCGCGGGCGAAGCAGCTGTAATGGAAAGTGGTCTCAAGTATCTGACAACTCACCTCTGGTTACCAAGGGCTTGCTGAATTTTATCCTTTGGGTAATATATACTCCAAGTAATATACATATCGTTGTAATGTTGTATGGCTTCCATCGTCGCTCGAAAGCCGACGGACGGCTTAAACGTTTCGGGCCGACCAGCGCTCTCCCATAGTGAGATCACCAAGTACTGGAGCGCGTGTGCGCTTGGTGTTCGGATTTTCTCGTCGTCCATTGAGAACGCGCGCTGTAGCCAAAACTTGACCAATCGTATGAGATTTCGAACACGAGTGTTTTGAAATTCTTTCATGTCGCTCACTTGGAGTACGCATAAACTTGTGGCGTACAAACGACGGTCAGAAACGCTCTCAATCATTTTCTCATAAAGTTGCTCTCTTTTGGTGTCTAGGAGTCGAAGAAAAACACAAGAAATTCGACGGAAATTCGATCGCAACTTTAGATTAATAGAGAATGTTTAGCAAAGACGGTGCGACGTCAACCAGGACGTGAAAATGGCGTGGCACATCCATATATGGGCATATCGCGCCCCTGACCACGCCATTTTCACGTCCTCGTAGATGTCGCGAGGTCTTTGCTAAACTTCTCTAGTACGTAACATTCCGGACGTCCCATAAAAGCGAAGGTATAATTTGAACCTCTACATTAACAGGGCAATCTCCTACTACTAAAGTACAACAAATAATTCCATCCAGTACGTCATCAACTTCAACATTGTCACCATACGATTTCGCATGCTCTTCCAAACTTTGAACGTTGTTGCTAAGGTTTTCCTTGAATGACGTCATGGATTGTGTGACGTCATGATCTCCATAGTGATACCTGACGTGTAATGTTGCGTCGACGTCGTCTTCGCTGTTGATCTCCGTGCGCATTCCAAGTGAGCCACCCTAGTGTATGGTATCAATGTTTGGGAAGATGAGACTGGGTCTAATGATATTCCAAAGTATCTGTGGGTGTGGATGATGAGAATATTTGGTGTGGAAACTTTGTCATAGTCAACGAAGACATGATCTGGAAATTTGAGCAATTACTGTCAAGTGTTGATGAAATATAGGCACAATACATTTCCTTACCCCGATCAATTGATTTGTGCAAGTTTCTCTAAAAATTAGTCAAGTTCATGTGTATAGCCATGCCTCCTCCCAATTGATCAATCAGTCACTGAAACGCAAAGCCATTGATTGATTCATACAAACAGGAAGTCGACTAATTTTTTGAGAAACTTACACAAATCAATTTGATCGGGGTGAGGAAACATATTATGGCTATTTCATGAACACTTCAATTAGAATGACAGTAAAAGGTCTCATAAATTTTATGTTGAAAAACGTTTTTATTTTGCTATATGGAATCTGTTCCCTGTATTCAATCGATTCCAGCGTTAACATTGAAGAGATATGCTGAAGATGTTTCAACATAAAATCACAGCTCGTTGCTACGTTTCCAAATCATTTCTTCTTTAAATTTATGTGCCTGGACATTGTGAAGACGTTGCAACCTAACATTTTTCAATATGGTATTTGATAGTAGGCTACATATTGTGATCAATACATAAATTGTAAACTGCTATGGAGGAGGGTTGTTTGAAATTAGTTCGAGAGACTAAATAAGCCTGTTCGACTTACGATAATAATTTCTTTAAATTTACTTTGTGATTTTAGTTTGCAAGTAAGGTGTTCAACGAAACTTTCCAAGGCAGAGGTGCAACTTTGAAGAATGCTTTCACTCAGCTGTAGTTCGTTTGTCAACAAAACGTTCAAATCTGCGGCGTTCTTGGAACCCAAAAGACGAGTCAAGCCTGGAAAAATATTTTGACAAGTAAGCGGTTTCTTAGTATTGAGTATGGTTTAGTTAACCATTATCAGCTGCAAGAGTCTCATCCTGCGTGTAAAATCGGCTGCCATTAGACAGACCAAAGTGATTGAGTTTGGCCTCTGGGAAGTATTGCCAGCGATAAATTAACAAGATTATGGCATTTCTTACTATTAAACTACATAAGTTATTCTGTTATTGTAATGTTTTTTAGAAAGATCTCGTTTCCTATCTGCATGTTATTTCAATCCCATTTTCTAGCGAACATGGTTCCTTTTTCGATAACTGTGCTATAGCTATACTAAATGATTGGTATATCAGAACTAAAGCGATCTCCGAACAGATGAAATACTTTCATAAAGCGAGAACTACATGCATGTTTCACCACGTACTGTTCACTGATTGTGCTAGCCACAGACTTGTAATTTCTGAAAACAGTTTTAAGGCCAGTTCACGCGGGCGATTTTTGCTGCGATTTTTCTCCTTTTAGTGTATGTGATCTAGTTGGTTGACTGGCGAGTGCATTAGCAAAATTGTTGGACCAAGTATCTCGCTAGTTATCCACTCTATCACATCGTTCAACAAGAGAAAAATCGCATCGAAAATCGCCTGTGTGAACTGGCCTTTATATACAAATCATGCAACAAACGCGAACAATTTTGAACATGATGAACTGTTGAAAATTCCGTGAACTGCCACTTACTTGGTCGCCTTGCTGCACTCATGATGTTAAAACAGTGTTCTTCAAAACACAATGGTGCTCTCACCAACATGAAAAACATTCGAATTACAAAGAAAAGCGTAAAACAGGCAGCTTTTAACTCTCGAGTCGCGTTGAACTCATTTTGAGTAAAAATTTGCATGCTCCGTCACCCTGGTGCGATCTTTCTACTAACAAACAATCCCGGCCGCTTTTATCTATTTGCGTGCAATAAGCTGTCATCGAAAAAACTTTAAAATATTGCAGATTTTTAAAGTTTATATTGGTTTTTCAGTTTTTAACGTTTATATTTATGTTTTTAGACAAGGCAATGACAGTAGGGAGAATTTGCTTCTTTGCAGTTGTCAACATTTGCCTTCGAATTGTGGCTCTGTTTAAGTGGACTATGACAGAAAGTTCACACAAGGTCAGATTTAAAGTGAATGGGCCAGACCATGTAAGCATGCTTGAAAAAGTCTGTTAGAAAACGTGCATATAGATTACTTGTCAGTGACAAATATTTGGAAATTGTTCATTAGAAAAAGTTGTCATAGAAAACGAACCATGGGAAGTTTGTCATAGAGAATCTTTTCATTGAAAATTGCTCATTTTTTAAGAGCGTTCCTTTTTATTATCAACCATTTCATTGCCTCCCCTCACGGATAATTCATCTTCATCCGTCTTACTGAAGGCACAAAGTCTATAAAGTCATTTTGGCTGGAACAAAATCAAAATCAACGTTGTTTCCAGGGCTATGCCCACAAAGAACATAACCGTTTAAATTAAGCTAGAAACGAGATTGGAGCCCATTAACTTCCCTGCATGCTTTGTGTGCACACCGCGCGATCTCTTCATATTAAGCACTGGGTTCGAATTTGACTTGTAGTAACTTGACTTGTAATAACAAGCTCCACTGCCCAGTTTTGACTTCAAATCCACTTGAAACACAAAGAACCTTTAACCAAACTTTATTACGTACGGATTAAAATATACCTTAAATACGCACGTGTGTTGTTTCATGTTTCAAACGAGACAAATTAAGAATAAATATGGGCAATTGTCGCTTTCGTTTTGCTAATATAACGATAATCTTCGTTGATTCTAAGCTTAAACCAGTCTGCCACGAATTCTGAGAGCTTCGCTAACGAATTCGTATAGCTGACAGATGTTTTCGATTCGGCCCGTAAGCTGAAGTATTTTGGGAGCGATTTCATTGGTTTGTACCGAAAACAAGTTGAGGAAATTAATAACATGATGATGTATTTATCCGTTTTTTGCGTTATGTAGATATTTGAGCTATGCATCGGTTTCAAATAACCGTTTGAATAATCTTCACTAAGACGCAGCGATTAGTTGGCTTGCCTTGGAAAACGGAGTAGAGAATTTGCTGATATATTCGACAAATTTCAACAAAATATGTCCGCACCGAGTAAGTAGCAATTTGATTTTTTTAGTGCAATTGATTTCCAGCGCAATGCAGTTTAGATTATTGAAAACTAATTAGCTTTCGTGTGCCAAATGGGAGTACGGTCTAAAATTGAGGGGAAGGTTAAAGCTGTTAGTGTTTATGAGGCACATTAAAACTTGTTAAATACACAGAGAAAACGTGTACGTTGTTGATAAGAACAAACGAGTGTGAAGTATCGGTCAGACTGAAATGTTAGCTTCATTTGACACTCATACACAGTGCTTGTGTTATGATAATTTCGGTTTAGCTCAAGTTATAGTTCGTGTACTGCTGTTAGATTTAAATTTAGTGTATTCAACGAATTAACGTTGTTTGCATAGCTTGCGTAAGTTTAAATTTTCAAATTTGCGCGAAAAGCAGACAAAACTACTGCTTCTCGCAAGCAGTGTTTTGTCTTTTCAAAAACTGTACATTTCAAGCACTGTATTCTGAGTGTAAATATTTCTCCAATGGTAACTGGCACGCTACAATGCTACAACACGCTACAATGATAGCTGGCACTGGCTCGTTTGTAACCAAAGGCATCGTTTTTAACTCTGGTCCCTAGCAATATGAGTTTGCGTGGCCTCAGTTGGGTGCTGTACTGTTGGTAGTAAGCTAAAACGGAAAGATATATTTAAACGAACTATTTTTAAATGCAAATTCAAAATACAGCACGGTACACTCTTCGGGCGTTCACCATACGATTTACCATGATGTGTGTGTCTTACTTGTATTTTGAACTATTTTCACCAAAAGTCTGTTAATATGGGCTACCGGACAATAGCACAACTTAAATGAGTTGCACAGGGACACAACAACGATAAAAAATGCTCGATAAATGGTCAAGTTTAGCCAATTAATTTGGTATGTATCGTGTGGGCTACTGTTGTGCTGCGAGCTTGTAAGTGCGTGTGTCAAGTCTGTCATCGGTTCACGTTAGAATGATTTGAGCAACACTGTAGTGTTGACTGATAAGTCTGACCAAGCTGACAAATTTCGTAAAATAAACTGAGTTATGAAAATGCGCACGTAATTCAGTCGTCGAAACTTTCTCGCTCTCTCTCTCTCTCTCTCTCTCTTTGCCTGGGTCGAAATGTATTGCACGAAAGTCCCGAAATCCGCTGCGAGACGATTTTTATAAACAGTAACCCTAATTATTTTTTTATTTTTTGTGAGCTGGCTGTATCCTATGTTTTCCAGCAAGTTTGATTGGCTGCGTGAGCGGGCAATTTTTAACGAAATCGGACAACGGCATCCCACTGCCAAGGCAGGAGTTGAGCCCGCGATCCTTGGTTTGCTACATGTTGCAATGGCTACTAGTCCAACGCTCTAACCCGACTTACGTGGTGATAGAACTTGATGCTAGATCAACCAACCCGTTTGCTTTTGCAATCAACCGTTTCTATTTATTTTCCTTTTAGGTTTGACGAAACTTCTTCAAAACGAGAACCCGCCAAACGTAACTCTCGCTAAAGCAGCTGAGCTTAGTCCAACATATCTAAAAAGTTGTCATACTGTTGTTGATAAAATATGTGAGCACATCGAAGAGAATTTTCCATCTAGTATCGGCAAAATTAAACACATCATTCAGGTTATAAATTTAGTTTTGTTTTCACTGTCTACAATAAGGTCAGGAATTGTATATCTTTATAATATTTAAATCACTTGTAGAGAAATTGCAATATATCTTTTCATGCAAAAAATTCGTCTTCTCTTGATTTAAAGTGTCCTTATCAAGGTCAGGGATTGTCCATATTTAAAACATTCCAGTCATATAAAGAAGAATTGTATTATATCTTCTTATGCAAAAACTTCATATTCCTGGATTCCCTAATACGATTAAGCACTTCTATGATAAAGGACACCTCTCTAGTACAGACAGTTGGCCGTAAAGGTTCGACTGCGTTGGTAATGGAGCCAAATGTGAATCGTGAACATTGTTATTATTTTAACGTTTCTCAATTCTAATTTGGTAAACAGGGTGGTTCTTTAGCCAATGGTACAGCAGTGTACGGTCGCGATGATGTCGATTCAGTCCTTGTTGTGTGTTTTGACTACGGCACTTCAGATATCAAAGAACTGCTCAAAAAACACAAGGGAAAGAGTCGTCAGATCATGGACACGATCGAAGAGAGATTAGTGAACATGGTAACTTTTGATTTGGAAGTCGACGAAGTTTCGGACAGCGGTATCGCGTGCACTGTTCAGATCCCAAGTGGGCCTTTAGACGTCAGCGTTTACGTCATGTCTACTTTTTACGCTGATGTCACCAAACGTAAGAGGATTTTTTTAAGCAAAATAGCTTACTTAAAATTTATATATGCCAATTGTAATACTAAACACAGAGTCGATACACTTTGTAGAATTAGGTAGATCATTCCTGTGGCGCAGTCGCTAAGACATGCGCCTTTCACCACTGAGGTTGTAGGTTCGATACCCAGCGCCAAGTTTAACTTTCTCATGTGAAAAGAGTCTGTCAACTACTCTGCCAAAAGTCGTAGGTTTTCTCCGGGTACTCCGGTTTCCTCCTACAGGGAAAGTTGACAGATGGGTTTGGTAGTGTATAAACAATTGTGTAAGTCAGTTTCCATTACTGCAAAACCATTGGATTAATAAACTGTTACTGCATATATATTAGAGTGCTAGAATGATTTCCACTTTGATCCCACGCAACTGAAATGGTTTCCAACATTTCGCTACAAAATCACTGCTTTATTACTAGATTCACTTTCAAAGTAATAGAATTGTTCGAATAACGATACGGACTAATGTTCATTTAACTTGCTTTGTTTAGCTGCCATTCGGAATGAAATTTACGACTTGTTAGGAGGTAACACTGTTTCTGGAGAGGAAAGAGAGTTTCTTGGATCGGCCCTCTCACAATTACAAGTGGATTTCATCCAGAAGAAAAACCAACAGCTTAAATGTCTTATGAAGTTGGTCAAATTCTGGGCGCAGAAAGGCTTCGTCGAGAAGGACAACCAGAATCTTCCCTCGCCCTATTTGTTAGAACTCATCACCATTTTTTGTTGGCAACACGCGAGTAGTCCAGAAACGTTCAAATTTGCGAGCGCGTTTCGTGCCATTCTGCTCACGCTAAAAGACCACCAGACATTGAAGGCAACATGGAACGATAACTACAGTTGGGAAAGAGCTCAAGATATCACGCATACGGAAAGGTTTATCTCTCGAATTCTTAACTTTTTGTTTACGTTGGTACATTGTGAGGTCAGGGATTGTACTTGCTATGGTATTTGAGTCATTTAAAGGTTAAGAGTTGTAATGTAGCTATTCATCTTCACTGTTTTACAGTGCCTATATTGAGGTGAAGGATTGTGCATATTTATAAGACATTGGGTCGTTTGGCAGATGAAATCGATTAAGAAAATATTTCATGAGAAGACATATTAAAATTCTTCTTTAAGTGACTATAATATCATAAATATGTACAATCCCTGACCTTGAAATAATAAGCTCTTGATATTTACCAGGCCCCCATTGGTAGTGGATCCTGCGAATCCGACCGTGAATCTGTGTCGTGATTGCAATGCCTGGGACGAGGTGGCTCGTGGGGCTGATCAAACACTCAAGTCTGCGTTACTCAGAAACATTCCTACTCCCAAAAGTGTGTGGAGTTAAGCACTTTGTTACTTGCTAGAGATAGATTTCGTGTTATTGCTTTCTTTTGAAAATAATGAATTTTAAGCGTCACAAGTTATTATGGCTGTTAAGTTAGCTTAGCCCATAGCATAGTCTAATACAGGCATTCTGACGAAGTTTTGCAAACAAATGTAAAATACAGACTAGTAGCTCATTCATTTAATTTTGAGAATTTCAGTTTGTAGTAATGGATTTATTTGTCAGGACAGCATTCGATGCAACAGTGTGCCACGTTTGAAAGGGGCCCTGAGAGTCCGTTATTATTAGCGTACTCTCAGGCCCCTCCGAAACGTTGCGCACTGCTGTATTCAAAGCATTACAAACAATGGAGAATGAGGGATTTTTACCGATCTTTTATGTTTTTGGTGCATTCGGCACGACAGTAGTGCGGCGTTTGAAATGGGCCTCACAGTCTCTGTTAATGAAACAGTACCTATCTTTGCAATAAAATCAGCTAATTTGAAGTTCGAACGGTTTGCTGTTTCAGAGATTCTGTGCTTGAAAATTTATCTATAGAAGACGTAGTTTATCACAGAATGCAGAAACAACGTTTTCACGATGTAGTCAGATGGGTAATAATTCTCTAGAGATTTCAAGCCAACTGGTGCATTCATGACGAACCAATCACAACGAAGCATCTGCAACAGGAACCAATCACAAGTCGTGAATTCCCAACTAATAGGACTCGAAGATTGTGCTTGCTCATCCTGGAAATTTTATACGCGCGACTTTGTCGCGCGAAGGATAAGGCGTTAACCTTGTCTTTCTGATAACTAATACGGGTAAGCTATGCGGGTAAACTAAACTAATACGGGTAAACTATACGGGTAAACTAAACTAATACGGG
>JAODVQ020352070.1:0-11649 GCA_025400075.2 Phenganax stokvisi | reverse complement strand
GATTTTCCCAGTTCAAACTTTTTTGAAATTTTGTCTATAAGGTTAAAGGTCCATTCTTTTTGAGACAGAATGGAACTGCTGTTGATGCTGCTGAGGCTGCTGTTCGCGCAATGGAGGATAGTATATACTTCAATGCTGGTCGCGGCGCATTTTACACAATACTTGCACCAGAAGATGCGGACCATGATGGCAGTAATCAACTAGTGCAATGTGACGCAATGATTATGGATGGTCGCACCTTAAACACAGGTATCCTATAGTAATTTTACTTGATCAGAACAGATTGCTACATGAAAAATGCAGATTCACAACTAAAGTTTAAAGGGTGAGGACCAGGCTAATGCCCATCACAATATATGGACATATGGTATTTTGTTTGAATGAAGATATATACTGCATATGACTGATCAATACTTGTAGGCAAGCAATTGTTGTTTCGAACACAGTTGTTTAAAAACATTCCAAGCGAGAACGGGCAAACAATATAACTTTCAACGGATTTTGAAATAAAATATTTCCATCGCCCATTCGCCTGAATGTTGTTGTCTAATGCTGTAAAACACTTATTCCAGTCGCTGTCGTGGTATATGGCTGATATCTGACTTTATGCAACGCACTTCATCGGATATCAACTCTTGTGCGAGTCGAGCTCGTGCTATCATTGTTAAGTACACTTCTGAAAAACTCCGTCTTGATAGCCATCCGGTTAAGATCCAAGTGTGCATAAGATTACGTATAACAGTAACCGTTTGTAATCAATCCAGTTCATCTGGAACAAAATGTCCCTACAGGCTGTTTGCAATCACGTGATTTCTTAACCAAATGACGGGCAAGCCACAATTTTGTTGACCGGCAAATTATGCCTTTTTGAGTTGATTGTACAACAATGAATTAAAAACAGATCGAACCTTTACGTCTTAAACTATCGTTGAAGTTAACTGAAAAGTCTTCAACGACCATTTTGGACATACTTGCCCGTCATCCAAAATCTCAAAATCACATGAATGAAAACAACCTATATCCAATATTCATGGTAAATCCGGAAGTGTAATCGTCCCTGTTTTAAGTTTTGAGAAGAAAAACGAGGGAATCATGCAATGAGAAACTAATTTTTTAGGTGCTGTGATGACCGTACGCGACTTTTTACATCCAGTCTCACTCGCTAGAGAAGTCATGGACAAATCAGATCATTGTGCTTTAAGTGGAGAAGGGGCGAGAAAATTTGCCGAAAGCATTGAATTCTCTCCGTTGCCAGATCCAGACGAACTTATCGTGCACCCACATAGTTTGGGAGTAGAGCAAAGAAAACTGAAAGAATTCTTAAATAAGTATTACAGTACAGAGGCAATTCGAAAAGACAGGAAATTCAGCACAGCTACTGCAGTTGCTATAGACGCCGAGGGGCACATGGCGTGTGCTGCCTCTACAGGTAATCTGATAAGTGATAAAAGAGTAAACTCATTAAGTAAAGTAAGCAAAAAATCGTATATTACAATCGCCATACTGAAAAGATGGCGTGTTTTTGATTTTACGTAAATCCTTTGGGTTCCTAGATCGTTAAAGACGAAGCAGTTTTTCTTGCTACTTGCAACACAATATTTTTACAATACGTTTTGCCAGCTCCCGCAGCATTTCAGACAAATGCAACTTATTTTCCAACTTGCATTAAAAATTTACATTGGCTCAGAACACCAAACTTGAGATTCCATTCCGCTTGGAGCCTCAATATACCATGTCTAAAAGTTGACAGCCACAACTGCAAGCTTGCACATTCAAATACTGTTCGGAAGAGAAAACCCTACAAAATACAGATCGTGATGACACCATTGCAATCTATAATTGATCATGGTATATTAAATGTGCATTTGATAGGAGACTGTTTGGAAAGGTTGGATGTGCAAAGTTTGGCATCACGTGGTTTAGCAAGGCTCGTTCTTTCGTAACGTCATCAATTTTTCATCATCAAGGTTAAACAGTATATGGTCTAAATCTCAGTCATACCTACCAAAAATAAATTTACAACTTTACCATCCGATATATCAATAACTCTCTAGGATAACACTCACATCAAATATTTGATTAGGAAAATTATTAACATTGCCATATGATCGACGTTTTATGTGTTCTGCTGCAGAGACAAAGAATGGACGAAACCGGAATTCTTTAAATCTTAATGCCATGTTTGTGTTGAGCTATGTATTGTGTTGTGATGTATATTATGTATGTATTGTCTCATTTTCCATATTGTAAAGTAAATCAACTAGCCAGCTGTACATTAACTCTTAAAAGTGAGATTTACATGCAGTTGTAAGTACAAAGAAAAAGTAAATAAAGTTTTCATTATTATCATTATTATTATTATTGCTAATAAATCACAAGTACACCTTTACATTTCTTTTGAAGGTGGAATGCCAGGAGTACTGAAAGGCCGCATCGGTGATGTACCGCAAGTTGGCTGCGGAGCTTATGCAAATGAATTTGGTGCAGCAACAACAAGTGGAATTGGAGAGCAAATCATAAAAGTGACTTTAGCAAGAGAAGCAGTTTTCAACATGGAAAGAGAGTACAATGCTCAAGTAGGGAGATCCTCTGAGTTGTTATTATTATCTGCGTTCTTTGACAAAGTAGCTGCTGCTTAAACCTCGGTCAAACGTGCATGAGTGTGAACTTGAGTTGGTAGTTGCACAACTGGTTATTTGCTTTCGTTGCTATAAAGTCGTCAAGTGTTTTATTCATGTTAAAACATATTTAAAACACTCATAAAACGTTGACAACTCTAGTGAACTCTCGTCAACTCTTATTCTCGTTTGACCTAGTTTGACCCAGGCTTTATAGCGTTTGAGTTTGCTACGAAGACAAGGCTATGTACTTCTGTTATCCGGCTGAATAATATGGCATCAGCACCAGAAAGTTATTTTCTTGTGAGCTCTTAGTTGATAAAGACTTCTATCACGAAAAAAAACTTTCTCTTCCGTTCTTGTTCTGTGTCGTATGCTCTAATTTTCTCTCATCTCAGCATTGGAGAAAATTAGTGATTCACAGAATAAGTCCACTGTTGCGTTTTTTCACGCAGGTAAAAGTTCAGGAGCTTTGAATCATTTTTATTTTTTAGAAATACTTCAACAGATAGACACGTATTTATCTACTAAATTCTGGAGATTTTTTTTGTAGTAGTTTAAACGGTTTTTTCGTACAATTTAAACTTTCACTCAAGTGCCAGTGCGTCTACAAAACATGGCAGTGGAAAGCACCCCTGAGCCCTGAGCCTGCGGGCAGTTCCCGATTTCGGGAGCCTATCAGCTTCGGCGAAATGTACGTCGCAAACTTTTCTATTGTAGGCGGCATCTCGCCTAACTGTAATGTCTAAAACGACTTAGTCGTGTGGCCAGGGGCGAAAGTAACCTCTTTGTTAGGGCGGTGTCCGATGGAATTGCCCTGTCAATACTTGTGACGTGTGGGAGAGTTTCATGTCTTTGCATAGAAGTTATGCAATCATATATGAAGAACTATGAAGGAGAAAGCATTTATCACAATTTCGTTGCCCTGCCGGATACTTCGCTTGCCCTGAAAATTAATGTTTTTTCAATATTGGGGGTTTCACACACCCCATACCCCCCATATACCCCCCCGCCCCTGCGTGTGGCTGATAATTGGCAGACGCGTTTAACGTCTGAACGTCTTAAATCTTATATTTTATGTGCGTCCTCTCAACCGCGCCCTAAACAGAGGGAATGAATATTTTGTTCATCTAGCGGGAATCTAGTGTTTATATTAATCGCATTTAGCACAAGATATTCATTTATTTCTTCAAGATATTAATGTTGTATTATATACGCCCAGTGGGTCAGTATTTGGAATTATTCGTACTATTATTATCTTTTCATCTTCGGTATCTGTTTTGTTGATTTATTGCATTAGGAATCTGCGCAGAAGGCTTTGGAGAAATTGGAGACTCGCGTCAAAGATGGCTTAGGAGGGGTAATTGCGATTGATCGACATGGAAATTTCGGAAAGGCTTTCAATACTGATGTCATGATTTGGGCAGCTGTGGGGGATAACAAGTTGGAATTTGGCATGGAGAAGGGTGAAGTTCATTCTGAGCAACTTTCTGGTTCAAACTGGATGTAGTATTCAAGCCTGCGTTACCATTTCATATATTTCTTCACGGAATCATCATTTCATGCACCCATGATCATGTATTCGAAGTAACATTTTAACATGGACACAAGCAGCACCATGCAACTTGTGTCGCAACTCGCTGCATTGCAAGACATAATCTACAGTGACTTGCCGAAAGTTTAAATACACCAATTTTTTTTTGGTGAAAATGGCATCTTCTCGTAAATTAACAGTTAAAGCTCATTTTTAAAGAATACTTGCATATCCCACAGTATTTATGTCAGCATTATTGATACAAATGACGATTTGCAAAGACATCTCCTGTACAATGGGAGAGCACATTGGTTGAATTCAAGCCGAAAAGAACAGAGATAGTCAAAAAAGGAAAGAACTTCCTACAGTCCTACTAAATATCGAAAAACATCTAGCACTGATACATGTTGTGTTTATGTGTCGTGCATGCCATCAAAATGTATAGTGTATGTTACGTATCTCAATGTTGAACAAGTTTTGTGAAAAAAAGTGGTGGAATGTAGCATAATATTGAACTTTCTAGGCTTGTATTTAAACTTTTGGCAAGTCACTGTATCATTCACAAACACAGCGACCAAGAGAAATCAATTGAAATCGCACATAAGGTATTTTAACATTGCACTGTGCCATCAGTCCTTCTCATTATTCAAGGTGAAAAATAATTTAAGCACTCGACACTGAACAGACGATTAGTAAGAATGTAATTCGTAAGCATTCACTTTGCTGTGTCATGAAGTTTTAGATCATGCCCTTTGCAAATAACCTTAAATGCGTCGTGCTTTCATGTTATTTTGCGTAAAAGCTAGTAGTCATTTGAATATGTACATTTTCAATCAATTTCTGAAGAGCAGGCAAACGTGTTTCTTTTAGCGAAAGACTGCTTCGACATGATGAAAATTGACTTGCTCGTCATAATGCAGACCCAACTCTAAAATAAAACTGCATTTTTTAAGGGGCTGACATATGCAGTATTCTCCTGTACGGATCGAACAAGCTGTGTCAATAAGCTTTATATTGTAAGGGCAAAAGTAAAAACAAGTTCAAATTGGTTCTTGAATGATTTTTGGTGAAACACAATTTGTCTACAAAGCCTTAACAGTTTCAATACAGTTTGAAAATGAGTAATTTTCAAACTTGAAACCACTTCACAAAACAGAACGTTTTCGGAAAAGTATATTTATAAAAATATCCTACCAGAACCGAGCGGTCCGTTACTGTTGGTTGCTCAGGAGCCAATCAGAATGCTTTGTTTTGGAAGATGGACCCACATTACTTTTTGCAATCTTTCTTGCCACTGACCTGCATAATATACCTGTACGGTCAGTGAATCTTGCTTGGCAACCTCAAAAATCATCCACACGCAGTGCGTGGGTGCTGCGCGATTTTCTCGTGGACGGAAACATAACTCTCAAATTAAAATGGCAGACGAAAGCGATTACGAAAGGATTTTATGTGTTAAAAATGAGGTTTTTGTCTTTCGAATTCCACCGAGAACGACGAACAGAGGCTACAGGTACGTTGCACTGCATCTTAGCTTTCTTTGCGCGTTGTCTACTATCAAATTCACGGCGTTTTGGCTTTGTGATTGCACAATTTAATGAGTGGTTTTGTAAGCTTGTCTTTGACGTTTGTTGTCTTGTTAACTCCTTTTGCTGTATCCGGTAAAAGTGTTTGCGAATTATCTGATTGAATAATAATCAACTTGTTAAGTACTACAAATGATAAATTATTCTGGTGCTTTCAGTTTTATGTTAAAATATTTTATATTTACAGACTTAAGATAATTTTTGTTAATTTGGTACAATTGTTTATACAATAGTAATACATTTCATCATCAAAGCTGAACGTTAAACTGTGCCCCACGTCGTTATTTTCGCTAGAGTGCAGTTTAGCGGACACCAGGCTCAAGCTAGGGTGGTTTGGGGGGCTTGGTGTTCTTAATGTTATTTTTTGGATGGTCAGTGGTATAGGGTGTCCTCTAAACTGCACTAGCCCATTATTTTAGGTATAATGCAAAAGTAGCCAATAAAACCAGGTACTTGAACTCCAGTGTCAGATGATTTTACTTTCACGCCATATACGTATAGTTGCACTTTGAAGCCTGATGATTTTACCTTGTCTAATGCCAGATAAGTTAGCCTGTCTAACAGCAGCTAACTCTTCCCTGTGGATACAGCCTTCTACAGTGTTTAATATCTTCTATAGTTTACAATGCAATTGTTTTGTGACAACAAATTTTTGTTGCAATTTTCAGGGCGGCAGACTGGAAGCTTGACAGTCCTGATTGGACAGGACGAATGAGAGTGTGCTCCAAGGGAGATGAACTTTATGTGAAACTAGAAGATAACTCAACGGGTAGAGCATCATAGTTCATGTGTTTTCATAACCATTTGATTTTTGGGCATCTCACTGCAAAATATATGGTGTATTTGAAAGTAGTGCTGTGTGAAACATTACAATCGAATCTCATGTTCCTTTGAGCCCACTATTGCAATTTTGCTTTGCAAAATTGCTATTTTGATGACAGAATTTTTTTCAACAATTTTCAACAACAATTTAGTACATCAATTTTAAACAAATTTGTGGCAAATTTGAAGCAGATAATAGATGTTTCAATTTTATTAAGATTTCTGCTAATCTTTCTGTGAATAAGAATGCAAAATTAGCTCCAGTTGAATTTTGTTGAAAAAACTCATGTACTGTTGTGGTTTTGACAATTGCAAAGTCCTCAATGCAACTTTGTTGTCAAAGTTGCAACATTGCAAGTTTGGGGTCAAAGGAAAACTGACTTTTGCTTTTAATCTTAAATGACATGGGAAGAAATGATGAAATTTGCGACTGGGAGTAGAGTGTAACCATATTATTACTTCTTTGACCAAATAATTTATTAAAACGAGTGTTCAGCTATTCGATCTGTAGCCATCAACAGGCAAGATGCTGTAAGAATAGTTTCTTTTATCTGTTTAAAAACATAGATTAGATCCCTGAAAGCTAATATTTAATATATCATTTGGTTAAAGAACATCTCAAGTCTTACTTATGTCTAGTCTTTTAGATACTGCTTTAGCTCCGCATGGCTAAAACTCTGGTCTCCTTTACCCATGCACTCAGCTCTAGTCTCTGATATTGATATAGGTGAATTATTTGCCAATTGTCCTGTTGATGCTCATCCTGGTATTGCCGTAGAGTCTGTAACGGACAGCAGTAGATATTTTGTTTTAAGGATAAAGGATGATAGCGGTGGGTAATGATTGACACTTGTGGAATCAGTAATCATTTAGTTCATATCAAATAGGTCAGAGTGTGGTTGACCAAAATCACCAGAGCCCACTGCAGGCTCACGATAGGAAATACATGCTATGCATTTGACTGCAATATTTTGAAAATCATATCACCTATTTAACTGCTATCTCGATATTCTCAGGTCGTCATGCATTTATTGGCATGGGCTTCCAAGATAGAGGAGACTCATTTGATTTTAATGTTTCATTACAAGATCATTTTAAGTAAGTGTTAAATGCGACGTTTCTTTGGTTGCATGCGAAGTGTGTTCGGGACATCAGGAAACTTTGTTTTGTCAGGAAATAAATAATCGAATAAAAATCACAGTTTTTTATTTTTGAAACAGAAACAAAAAACTGTGATTTATTATTTTCGTTTCAGTTTCACGATTTTTTAAAAATTCTGTTTCGATTTTTAATTTTTGAACGACTGGGATTTTTTATTTTTTTTAGTTTTTAATGATTTTTGGTTTTGATTATTTTTTGGTGATTTAAATCAGTGATTTGCATTTCGGATTTATGTGGCAGTGAATATTTCAATGCGACTCTTCCACGTTAATCACGGGCGATTTTTGCTGCGATTTTTTTTCTCCACCTCTTGGCGTATGGGATTGAGTGAGTTGACTGACAAGTGCTTGGGCAAAATTGTTGAATCAAGTGTACTTACTAGACAAGCACTCTATCACATCCTTCAGCACGAGAAAACTCATGTGAGATAAAAGCACGCGTGTAAAATGGCCTTATATGTATTTGCAGGCGCTTAAAACAAGAACACGACCAAGCCAATACGACAAACGACAATGCTCCAAAACTAGATCTAGGTTTTAAAGAAGGTCAAACGATTCGAATCAATTTTGGGGTGAGTAGGATTTTCAATTTCTTATTTCGTTAAATCACAGTTAATGGACTAAAGCCTGTTCTCCACTACGCGAATTTTTTGGAGCGAAAAATAAATGCAGCAACGTGATTCGCTAGCAAAACAATTTGCCGCGAAAAAGTCGAAAACGAGCCAATCACGTTGCCAGGTTTCTTCTTTGCGCGAACAAATTCGCGTAGTGGAGAACGGGCTTTAGATGGTTTTTAAACTCAGCAATACTCATTATCTATGTTAGGTTACGTTTATGCAAAAATCTAGGCCCTTATTCGTCACGTGTGTATTGATTTCTAGCAAAATGAACCAGTAAGATTGCTATGAAGCAACTATTGCGTATATGTCATGGATGGGTAGTTAGAGCAGGTCATTGCGATTGGTTGCACCGAGCAAAAAACAATACACAAGTGACGAATAAGGGCCCATATTTTTGCATAAGCCTGGACAAAAACTTAGGTAATGAGTGTTATTAAATTTGAGTGAAGCTTCCAAACCACCTAAGTGTATTAATTGTGGTTGAATTAAAGCGCCACTGAAATTCTGTACATGCACCCATGTAGCTACTGATTGTGGATCAGTACCCCGGTTCTGTGTAATGTTTTTTGGAAAACTGTTTTGTAGAATAAAACGTCAAGTGCGCAAGGAAACAAGCCAAAAACCTCAGGTATAATTATATCGATTTCGTTTTTTTATTTATTGATGAGGTTGTGGATTCTCTGCGCGAACTTGATTTCCTCACATGAAAAGAGTTGGTCGACTACTCTGCCGAAAGACGTCGGTTTTCTCAGGGCCCTCCGGTTTCCACCTACAGGGAAATTTGACAGGGTGGATTAGAATACACAGATTAGAAACATAATATTACAATTGCTGTAAAGATAAATATATAGCTTAAGACGTAGTAAATTCCACATAATTGCGCTGAATTGTAAATTAGTTGTAAAAAGCCTTTGCAGGGATAACTAATGTAATATCATATCATATCCTATCGTATCATATACAACCAACTTTCGTCACAGACCTTTTGTGAGAAACCTCTTTATTTCTGCCGTTCTACTTGTAGGAAGCGGTAACATTGGCATTCTTCCCCCTCCTCCCAGTGGGGGTGGTGTCCCCGTACTGGCAGGCCCGCCTTCCGGGGCAGGCTCCAGACCCGTTGTGGCGAGTGTGCCACGATCACAACCTGCACCACCTGCCAATTTGCCTGCAGCTAACCCGCCTTCGGATTGGGGAGATTTTACAACGGCGACGACGGCGTCCCAAAAGTAAGGGCTGAATTAATGTAGAATAATGAATTTTCCTTCGCATAGGAAGTGTACTTAGTCAAAGGCCTGGATCGAAAAGTTCAAGGTTCCATCGAAGTAGGAATTTTTTTCTTTGTCTTTCCCTTTGTTTTTAAAAAGTGTTTGCTTTCTTACAGAGCGACGCAAGATAACTCTTGGGTTCAATTTTGAATTGCTATGATATAAAGAACTATAATGTAGGTTATATAAGTATGTTTAGTTATGGAATTGGGTGTGTGAGAAGTCAGTCCTTCCTACTGAACTGAATACACGGTAGGCGTGGAACGCTATTTACCTCCAGACATGAGCGTTCGACGCCCGTGCCTTAATTTAGATTCTATATTTTAGGTTTATTGACATTCGCGTTGCTGTTGTTTGTAAAATGATTGGAGCGAGCTTTAATCTGTGCCTCAAACATTCCGCCAAAAGTATCGCTCTAGTTTTCATTTCTTTTAGTGCTTTCTATCGGTATGCCATCGGGTGTTTGTGTAACGCTATTACAGCCAACTTGTACCCACGTCTGAGATGGCCAAATTTGTAGTCAATGTTACAATTTTCATTTTCGGAAAGAGGGCGTAGATAAAGTGAACTGTGGTAAAGGTGTGCAATAGACATTGGAAACCTTGAGGCCATTTTCCATGAGGGCCGTTTTGCCCTCGCGGGCGGAGTGCACAGTTTTGAACCTGCTCTGTTGTTGATTGCTCACTCTTGATCTCACGCACACGCAGAGAAAGTTGAATTAGTTTTAACTTTCCTGATGTGCAGGCGAGACCAAGTGCTGATAAACAACGACAGAGCATTTTGAATACTTTGCGCTCCGCCTGCGTGGGTGCAACGGTCGTAGTGGAAAATAGCCTTTAGGATTCTGCAGCGTAAAGCCCGTTTTCCACAAGCGGATATTCCGTGCGAGAAATAAATCTACCTACGTGATTGGTTCGCTTCTCAGCGAAGTCTATTGCTAGCCAATCAGTTTGGTAGATTTATTTTCCACACGGAAAATTCCGCCTAGTGGAAAGCCGGCTTTAAGCCTGTTTTCCACTAGGCGGAAATTTCCGTGCGGAAAATAAATCTGACACACTGATTGGCTAGCAATATTATTCACGCCGAAATAGTCTTGTAAAAGCTGGAATAGTAGTTATGAAGCACATTAAACTTTTTGCTCCTACAAGCGCCCTTCAAGCAAATTACCAAGCAATGATTCAACCGTGCTTCGATTACTGTTCTCCCACATGGGGCGTCTGTGATCAGCAACTGAAAGATAAACTTCAAAAATTTCAAAACCGTGCTGCCCGAATTATAACCGGCGCTAGCTACGAGACTAGATCTGCTGATGTTCTTCGATCTCTTGCATGGGACAATTTAGAGACCAGACGAAATACAAATAAGTCAATATTATTGTACAAAGTCTTGAACGATTGTACTGGACCTACTTTGAAAGAGTCCTTGATAAAACGCAATTCTATGCAAACTAATTATGACCTTAGAAATGGCCGTACTGATCTGGCCCTTCCAAAGCCCTGAAGTGAATTTCTTCAAGCTTCAATTACAGTGGGGCTAAACTGTGGAATAGTTTCTCCACTGATACCAAACAGGCTGAATCACTTCACTCTTTCAAACGGTACTTGATATTAGATCTTAATCGCACCACTATTTGAAATATATACTACTATGTAGCTAACTCACAGGGTCACACCATTTTGTAAATAGTTTTTTATATTTTTAACTTTTCTTGTGTTTTAATTAACTGTTGATGCCCCACGCAGAAACCAACCTTTGTTGATGGGGCTAGTATCACTAAATAAAAGTTCATACCATATCATACCATAGTCTTACGCGAACCAATCACATTGCTAGATTAATTTTCCTCGTGGAAAATTCTGCCTAGTGGAAAACAGGCTTTAGTTTAACAATGCGACCGTAAATATTAGATTTAGTGAAGTTAAAAATAATGTTTTACCAATTGAAATACAAGTCTACTGATAGTAACGTTTAAGAAATACTATGGCTCTACCATTGATTTCTATGTAACTGGATTGCGCATCCGGCTGCAAAAGTGAAGCCAGCG
>JAODVQ020351961.1:0-10360 GCA_025400075.2 Phenganax stokvisi | reverse complement strand
CTGAACTTGATACTTTTATTCTATAATAGTGTGTAGAGGCGCTTATGTTGCTCTGCTACGTATGCTTGTGTACTTTGACCTTTGGCACGTGGAGAAGCAATGGTGTCGACTAATGGAGATGGAGCACCGCCGGCAGAGATCACTAGGGTCCGTCAATTTCTCTCTCAGGCAGTTGAAGCGTTAGGAGGCTCGTTGACTTCAACAGCTGGATCTCATCTAATGCAAAGGTTAGACCGTTGGCCTCGTCTGCGCGAGCTGGACCATTGACTGTAGCGACTAATTCAATTGTTTCCTTGGCACTGTCCGAGAGTAACTTGCTATTTAATTTTGATCATAGAAGAGGTAATCAAAGTTTAAGGTAAAAGCTAAGAAATGCCGTGTTAGCTTCTGCTCACATGATTTCATATGCCTAGCATTTAATGATCAGGTAGAGACTCTAACTGCTTTTGAACGATGTGAGTTTCTGGCAGCAGGTATCTATGCTGTCTTCATGTTCATGCATGATGTCTGGTATTTAACTGTTCCTTAGGCTTAGGGGTTAAGCGGCTGTTACTGTCGCTCAATGATGATAGTGACCGCTTTTGAACGATGCGAGTTGCTGGCAGCAGGTATCTATGCTGTCTTCATGTTCATGCATGATGTATGGTATTTAACTGTTCCTTAGGCTTAGGGGTTAAGCAGCTGTTACTGTCACTTAATGATGATAGTGATGATGTTTATTTATATATATAGATGCCTTTCCTAAGTTAAAAGAGGCTGAAGGGTATGAGTTGTTAAGGTCATCTAATGGGTGTGTACTTGAAGTTTTACCTGTGCCTCCCACTGGATACACTGCCTCTAACCTTAAAGATGTTATGCAGCAGGCTAAAATTTATATCAGACCTATTCAAAAGAATTTGTCAATAAATTTTTAATCTTCTGAAATGGTGCAGCAGGGATCTTGTGATGTTAACTGCCATTAATGATGTATACTATAGTCAAGCCCTAAGGAAAAGTTTGGGGAGCAAATTCAACTAACTTGAGGAGGCACATGGATGACTGTAAGAGGTATACCTCTATTATTCATTGAGACTAATATGCTAGTTCTTGAGGGTTAGCTGCAGTTTCTTTCTGGGAAAATGAAATGCTAATGTGTTGGACAGTGATTTAGCTGATTTTGAACTTACTGATATAGTAAGTTATAATTGCGTGAAGTATATTTTTGCTTGGCAAAGATCTACCTATTAAGAGCAAACGTCATCTTGAGTGTTAGTGTCAGTAAAAGCATAGTATGTCTCTCACGTCATGTCATGGTACTATATATATATATATGTTAGGGACCAATTAGCAACCAGCGGACCATTTTAAAACCGTCCAGACGAGTTAAAGCCGGCCAGTACAGTTTAAAATCGTCTGGCTGGGTTTAAAGCCGACTTTAGCCTGTCTGGATGGCAATAAATACGTTTTGAGTGCATAAAAACGACCATAGTCGGCTAACGAGTACTGATGTGCCTATATGCTTAAAAAATAGCCTCAGAGACAGTGAACTTCGTGCAGGGAAGGCCCTGCGCCTCATGAAAAAGAGGGCGTGTCTATTGTTCATGGAGAGCGAACTCGGCTTGTCCAGTCGAAGACACGATGCTATGAGTGCAGTATATAGGGAGATTATCATCGTGGAGAACATCATCCATCTATTGGCAGGGCTTGGTGCTGGGAAAGACGCGCGATTGATAACCTACTGAATGGCCACAAGGCATCCAGGTTTTGAGCCATTTAAGACAGTACAGGTGTATATAGTGACGCCAAATTTGCATTCAGTTTATTATAAAGTTTAGACATTGTTTGTTGGTGAATGTGGAAGTGACACAGGTGGTATCACTCGGGAGCTGTGGCGTCTTTTTGGATATTCAATTATCGGACTATGCAAGGGAGAAGCAAACCACTTAACATTCTGACATGATTCTGCACTTGCTTCAGTATGTACTTTAATGGTATATAGCTACTGAAAGTTTATGTGCTGCAATGTTTCAGAATAGAGATTATAGTATCGGAGTAGTGGTTGGCATGTCTATTACTCAAGGGGGTTCAGGATACCCTTTTTTGCCCATTCTGGATACCAATATATTTGTGGTAAAGATCTGTGTGATGTTTTGCCAGCTCTAGAAGAAGTACCTGACATAAAACTGCGAACAATATTGCATAAGGTATGTTTGTGTTCTATGTGACCCTGAGCTATTATTGTAAACCTTTTATAGCAACAAAGTGCAGTCAATTCCGTACAACCTTGATTCCATATCCTGTCGCAAAAAAACACACCTCATATGGTGATAAACCTGTCATGCATAGAGGAATAAACTACCTACCGAAAGAGTGATGTCTCTTGTTTGCTCCCTGTACCATGTCATCCCTTGCAACCATAACTGTTGCTCGCTCGGACTGCATGGGATGTTGATTCCAGCTTTCTTTAATGGCATTGTATCTTCTAGTGTGTAAAACAGGTTGTTGTACAAAACGGTATAGCTTTGAATAACATCACGCCAGACTCGCTCAATACGGAAATTGTGGACACTTCTTCCTGTTATGAAGGAACCTCTGCCAGGTCCTCGAAGAGGATGCATTAGCATGTAATTGACAACCTTCATTCACCACCACAATCAGCACGGACACGGGAGGAAAGACCATATTCAGCAACAGCATCTTGAAAACTGAGAAGCACAGTATTAGGACAGTTGTTGCTGGAACACTTCATGTAAACTATAGTCTGGCTGTAACCAACAAATGATGAAGAGGTCCAAACTATAGCTGTAGACTCATGTGATATCTTGTTAGACTGTGGGTTTACCAAACCTTATAGCTACGTTAAGCATGAATGATGTTGTTACTCTGGTTGGAAGTGCTGCCCTGCATAGCACTATTTTGAAAGTGAAGTCAGAGTTGGATCAATTTATAAGTGGTCTTGATGCAGCTCATGTACTCTTGGCCATTATAAAGTATCCTGATCTCTTTACTCCCCTATTTGATTTCCAAGGAACAACACTAACAGCAGGTATATAGTTATTATGAATAAAGCACAGTATTATCCAATTTTTAGACACCATTCTTGACCTTTTCATTTTTTTCAGAAAGGGGAAGTTTGCAACTACAGATGGAGAAAAAGCTTTGTTTTTTTTTTCAGGGATCTACTTTATGAGGGAGAAAGTATGCTATGTATAGTAGTGTCATACATAATTGTATGTGTTCTAATAAGTGGGCAAGTTGATGTGAATCTAAAGGAGATATTAAGTTTCATCACTGGAGCTGACACCCCTACACTCAGCGTTTCAAATGCTACCCTGAGTTTGAATTCCGACAATATCTACCAAACTGCATCAACCTGTGGTTGGAACCTTATACTCCCAGCTAAGTATACAGATTATGCTGATTTCAAGAAGCATTTCATGTTTGCTATGACTAATCATGGTGGCTTTGGGCTGTTCTAATTTTGAACTTTTCTGTACTAAGTAAATTTGTCTCTATCTATTAGATCATTCATTCATGTATATACCCCCACTGATTATTGTTTGAAATTATTGAAAAGTATTGTTATTTGTATTATAAAGTTTGTGATTTGTTTTTTTACGTACTGAACAGTCCTAATGTATACATCAATGCCATAACGTTCAGATGGAGCTCTAGGATCAATTGTTTCACATAAGTGAGCGAAATCAGCTAGAAAGTGGGGATTAGGTATTTCTGAAACTGTAACAGCATTTACATCTGTACTAGTCGGTAAAGGTGCATGCTGAGAGCTAAAAATATTCTCGTGGTAATCTTGTACTCAGCATTGACATAGGCAAGGGGAAAGAACTGCTTGTTACTTTTGCCAGTACTCTTTGTCCACCTATGTAGTATATAGGTGGACAAAGAGCATGACCCGTGAAACAGATTTTAGAGAGAAAATCTGGACAAACCATAGTGTCACAAGACGTCAGACCCGCCATACCCCCTCACCCTGATCCAGGAATAAGACACAATTGGTTTCCTGTCTAACTTCATGTGTTTGACCAAATTTGTCAACTTGCATGGTAAAGCAAAACAAGTATGTAGCTATACAACACACAACTTGCAATGTAAACATTATTTATAGTACAAACACACCTTATAAGCTTGTAGTTTCCGTCTATGTGCCATAGTGCACATGGCCCACTCACATGGTAACGCCGCCGACTGATTTTCCTGAGTCTCCTCATAACTGATCCAGCTGGATCAACAAGCCATATAGACTCATGAACTCTCGGTTGTTGAAGTTAAATTCCCCTAGAGATCAGATGCCCATGCATTTAGGCATTTCCACATGTTGGAAAATGATACTGTATCTCACAGTATCTCATCTAACTGTTCATTGCTTATCGTACTATAAATTCGAGATAGAAGGCCATATGCAGTCATTTGACATCTTACTGTTCTCACAAAAATGCCTAGAATTTCTGCTATCTGAGGACATGTAAAACAATTTTCTAAGAGGAATGAAAGTTGATCTCTCGGTATTAGAAACGGGCGTTCCCACAAGAGTTACCGGTGCCTGGTACCTATGAGTTGCAGATCTTCACTCACGTCTTTCCGATAGACCATTCATGAACGACAGCGCTTCCCCAACAACATCCATGGCTAACGTCGCAGCTGTGCCACCTGAACCCTGTAGAACATCCCCTCTGGCAAGCTCCCGCAACAGCAGCTCCAACTGAACCTGCTGACTGTCAAACACATGCAGACCAGTCTTGTTGCTTCGAGTTAGCTCCTCCACAATCCTCAAAAGCGTTCTAAGGCACCACTCAGGGATTTTGGCCATGATGGGGAAAGGTGTTTGCTCATGCACAAAACTCGTAGCTACTTGCAAGAGAAGGGGTTCAAAGTCTCAATGTTTGCTCATGCGCAAAACTGTAGGCTACATACTAACAAGTATGATAATAAAGAAAGTGGCTAATTTGTTTGGAATGAAATAGTATTAAAGCTTTTGAATGAATTTACTAGGAGATCAGAATGAAGCAGAGGATTTTTCGTGGGAGATCGGAATGAAATGGAGAGGAGTTCAGAATAAAATGAGAACGACTGTAGATATCAAAACAACCTAGATTAGAAAAGCGAAGATTACAACAAAGTACGAGTGATATAGTTTTGGCACTAATCACCCCCCATACAACAGGACTAGCAGCATTTAATATCAGTGGAGTCACCATCCACCGGTTGTTACAGCTCCCCATTGAACATGAAGGTAAGACAGATGGGTACTGGAAACTATCCAAAGGAGCACTCAAAGTGTTGCATGCTTCTCTCTCCCCGCTCAGACTGTTGATCATAAATGAGGTGTCAATGGTCTCTAGTCTCAACCTTGCATACATTCACCTCTGTCTTGATGAAATCTTTGCCAAAGAACAGTGCTTTGGAGGAGTGAATGTATTGTTTGTTAGAGACATCTTAAAGCTCCCTCTTGTAGCTGGAGCTGCTGTTTTTGAGAGAGTCCATCAGAAGTCAGTCATCAGTAAGCTTGGTTGCATGACTTCTGTCAACATCTGGCACGAAATTGTGGTCTATGATGAGTTGACCATTAATGAACGTCAGAAGAAAGGCACTAGGCACCAGATCAAAATTAAGCAGAGGATTTTTTGTGAGAGATCAGAATAAAATGGAGAGAAGTTCATAACAAAAAACGAGAGGAGTTCAGAATAAAATGAGAACACTGTAGATATCAACACAACCTAGATTAGAAAAGCGAAGATTACAACAAAATACGAGTGATAAAGTCTTGGTACTAATCACCCCCCATACTGTTGGAGCAGTAACAGCACACACAGTGGACTTGGTTTCTTCCTCCCACATACTGTTGACTAGAGCATCAACAGTTTTGATCAAAAATTATTTTCCTGTATCTCACACACCACCGACAAACATGTACAATGGGTTGTAGTCTGCACACCGACAGTTGTGTTGTTCATGAAGTACTTGAGGTTGTAGGTGAGACCTAATCTTTTCATACACCCATAACTGATCAGCATTGAGTGGAGGTCCAGAGCTGTCAGTATTGTGATGCTGTAGGTCAAGCAAGTCATTCATGGCTGAGATTGCTTCACCAGCCACTTCAGGACCATAATCTTCTTCAACTGCTTCAGAATAAGCTGCGCTCTGTTCTTGGGCTTTTCTAGCTTCATTGATCTCCTGTACCTTCTCATTGGCTTTCAGCATATGCTAGTTTCTCAGAGTGAAGGTTGAGAGACTTGTTTTCACTGAGATGACAATTGAAAGCCTTTTCTGAATTCTCTTCATTTTGAAGGAGGTAAGCCTCACATCGAAATGGAACATACAGGAGAAGAAGAGAGTAGTAGTAACTCTCCTGCTCACTCTCCTTGCTAGTATCGTAAATCTTATAATTGGGGAGGATTGGCTTTAGCTTCTGGTGGTAGACAGTGCTACCATCTTTGTCAACACCAGCTTTAGTGTAGTTAGCAAGTAAGTCATATAGACATCCTCCATCTCCTTTGGTCTGTTGGGGTAAAGGTCATCCACAAGATTCTGTTAAAAAATCTCTGTGGAATCAGGGTTTTTTCTTTGATTTCGACTAGTTTTGAGTGATTTCTCAGCCTTTTCTATCTCATGTGAAGCTGAGACACATCTACCCAACTTCACAGTGACCAATGTTCCACAGAGATGGTCCCTGAGAAGATCAATAGCCTCATAGAGAGTACCTCCCCTCCAACGGTGACTGTAGATCCTAAAATACTAAGTATCCAGGGATACCAAGGACATCCCCAGTACATCCCCTCAAGGGGTGACTGTAGATCCTCAAATACTAAGAACCTGGGGATAACGAGGACATCCCCAGTACATCCCCTGCAGGGGGATGTAGATCCTCAAATAGTAAGTATCCCGGGATACCGAGGACATCCCCATTACATACCCTCCAGTGGGGACTATAGATCTTCAAATACTAAGTATTCGGAGATACTCAGGTCCTCCCCAGTATCCTTTACAGGGGGCTTTAGATCCTCAAGGATACCGTGTACATCTGAATATGGTAAAATTATTATGAGAAATTGTGGTGTTTATGTAAGCTTCTTTTGATTATGCATGTCACATATGTACAACAATTAAAATAAGAAGTTTACACGGTCATATTTCTGGTTATTCTGGAGTACCTAGACAGCCACAAAAATATCTGCTCATACACTTCGGTGTTAAGATTACCAAATTGGTATCATCAAAGTCGTATGCATAGATGCCGACTTTGCTGTACTTCTTTTCCGGGACATCGCGACCGCTATAACCACGCCCCCGCAAAATTTAGTAGCCACACCCACATAGTAGAGTTTTGAGGGTTGTTCCACGCCTCTCATCTACGCGTTTCACAGCGTCGCTCGCAGGTTTTATGCTGTGGATCAGTCTTTTTAGCATCTTTCACCGTGTGATATACTGCTAAAAGGAGTAGGTCCGTGGTATAATCCCTCCGTTGGTCAAAAAAGCGGAGCATTTGGTGCTAATATGCACGATTTTCAGTAATCGCGCAGCAGATTCTGGGACATTCCGGGACATCAGGAAGTGCGGGACACCACCGCTGGGACATTACCTAAATTTCCGGGACGGTTGGCAAATATGTGTATGGATTGCAATGTTAAT
Organism: Phenganax stokvisi; assembly: GCA_025400075.2. Lineage (NCBI taxonomy): Eukaryota > Metazoa > Cnidaria > Anthozoa > Malacalcyonacea > Clavulariidae > Phenganax > Phenganax stokvisi. The sequence goes on along the minus strand of JAODVQ020351961.1, from coordinate 2,734 downwards.
TACACCATATGTCTGTGTAACCCGAAAATGCATCTTATCCACTATAATATTTAATTCTGATATCTTAAACGTGCAGTTGCCGTATAAAAGGGGTGGATCATGGGTTATCCGTGGCCGTTCATTTCTTAAAATTTTCCCGTTTGCCCAACAAAGAAATACACACAAAAATGGCCGACTATTACCTGGACAGCTTATTTCACACATCTCTGTCCTTCTATCCACACTTTCATGAAGCTAAGGATCATCTCTCTCTGTCTAGAATTTAGAAATGACCATCCACTGTCTAGAACCGAGCCGCATATCTTTGCAACCGGCGCCATTAGCGAGGGTGCTTTTCGTGTAAAGAAAGCCATGCCCCGGCTGAGTCAGCAAAATAAGCAGCTGCCACCTTTCTCTGTAGCTAGGTCTTCTCATTGGTACATAGTTTGTGGTGTTTCCAGTCCTCTGGAGCCTGGTTTCTGTTGCTTCCATAGTGGTAAGTCGTTTCTAAGAGAAGCTAAGGAAGCTGCCTTCGTAGCAACAGTCTGTTACAGCCCTGAGTGGCAAGCTTTAGCCTCGCTGTGCTGTTCAGTAGCTTACAGCTCTTAGAGAACGTTTCAGGCCATAAAATGCCGTTTGGTAGCTGCAGTAGGTGCATAGATAGTAGCTTTAGTCCTGTCTTGCCGGTTTGTTTATCGTGAGCAGTTGGTGTTTCGGCCAGCTCATGCAGCCAGGCCTTGGCTTTATTGGTTTGTGAACTTGTTTATGGACTTATATAGGTTAGTTTTAGTGTGTTTTTATGGACCTGGGCTTGCGTGGAGCCTAGTAGTGATGGGGCCAAACACGCCCCCTTCTTTACCGAGTCAGAAAAGTAAAAAAATGAGCGGGTGAGGTGGATCGGTCCACCCCTTTTATACCAGGGGGTTGCGGGGTTTCTGAAAACTGTATATTTACTTGGCAACTGCACGTACCGATTATGGTCTAAATTTACGCGCATGCGTGGACACGTCCACGGGAAAATTAATCGCACAATAAAAATGCTTTTTTGTAATTGTTTAAACGACGCTTATGGACAAGCACTGCTTCTTTTCTATGGTGAGTACATTCACTGTGACCACTACTGTCCTCTTATTGCTTATTTAAAGAAATGCAGGTATGTGTTCATAGTAGTTATCTAAGCGGCGACTGCCATTTTCTATAGAATGCTTGTTGTAGCGCTATATTCTCGAGTGTCTACTACTTACCTATACGCTGTGTCATCCTTAAGACTGTCTCCTACCCAGGTCCGACAGTTCGCACCCCACATACTCAGCGACCAGCGCAGTTCGCACCTCTGCTTCGCACGTGAGCAATTCTCGGGGGTCTTGCGAGTGCGGCAGCGCACGATGCGGCTCGGCAGTGCGGGGGACGCATTAACTTACTCAACACAAACTTTCTACATACGTGTATCCTGGGATGTTTCGCACTGCAACTAACATCTATCATCGATGAAAGATTGTCTTTAGTAGACTGTTCCAGAATCATATGCACTAAAATTCTATAAAAGAGGCGATGTTTTCTGACCTGGATGTTGTGTTCAGCCTACGGAGGATCTTCATCTCTTTCAGTGGGCAGCGACGACTCAGACCCCCCTCTCTTAACAACCTCTTCAGAACCCCCTCTCCTCGTCTCTTTCAGTGGACAGCGATGGCCCAGATCCCCCTCTCTCAGCAACCTCTTCAGAATCCCCTCTCTCTGCTCAAGCCCAATGGCTCAAGCTATTCTTTCTACATTCACCATCACTTATGCAGTACTCTTCCAGACCCTGTCATCACTGGATGCAACAATCAGGTGGTGCCATCAGAAGAACCTACTGCCATCCAATCGTGACTGTGTTTGTGGAGCAACAATGATGATTGTTAATCGGGCAAAATATCCAGAGGGTAAATGTTTCCGTTGCCTGAGGAAAGGTTGCCAATTGTGCAAGGGGTCATTTTTCGAAAATTTAAATCTACCACTATAGAAAATAATTAGGCTCATCCACCTGTGGTCAACAAAGGCCCCCCTTGCAAAAAATGAGATAGGAGTGGGAGGTAGTAATGCTAAGTCTAATGAATTATCTTTGCAGATATCAGAACCGACAGCCATTGACTGGTACAATTTTGTGCAGGATGTTTGTGCTGAATATTTCCAACAGTATCCAGTTCTAATTGGTGGTCCAGGGATTGAAGTGGAAATTGATGAATCGAAGTTTGGACGAAGGAAATATAACCGAGGAAAGTGGAAGGAGGGACATTGGGTGTTTGGAGGAGTGGAAAGAATAACAGGGAAATCGTTTTTAGTGAAAGTAAGACAGAGAGATGCTGTGACTTTACTCCCACTAATACAGCAGTACATTCGGTAAGCAACACACGAGGCAAACAAGTTGCATATTCTAACCCTGACATTATATTTCTAGCTCAGGTACAGTTATCTACAGTGACGAGTGGAGGGCTTACTCCCAGTTACTAACAATGGGGTATACACACGGGACTGTTAATTACAGCCAGTGTTTTGTGTCGCAAAATGGTGACCACACCCAGACAGTGGAAAGAATGTGGGGTGGCTGCAAGGCACTTTGAAGGCAAGAGAGAACAATGCATTCAAGACTGTTCGAAACTTACTTACAGGAATATATGTGGAGACGTCAATTTGATGGAATAGGACAAAATCACACACATCACCCAACAATATACATTTTAGTTAGTTTTAACATATAAATATTATAGAGTTAGTT
>JAODVQ020351960.1:5933-30699 GCA_025400075.2 Phenganax stokvisi | reverse complement strand
TTTGTTTTGGAAGCGTGTTCGGCTTGACTGCCGAAGTCTCTCCAATATTGGAAGTCGTGAACCTCAATGTTAAAAGACTTAAAAAACATCTAAAACTTGGATCAAGTGTGAGTAATCTAATCGATTTAATATTTTATTATTGTTTTAAGTAGTTGACTACATTTTCCTCCTTTCTGAATTAAAAATGGATTAGTCTTTTTGGAACAAGTTTTGCGAGGTGCAGCTTAATGGTCACGACATGTAAAAGTACGGCTTCTGAAGAATCGCGATAAATCAGTGTCAAGCTTAACCTCCCTAATAACGGCGAAACAACAACAACAACAACAGGAAACAAACAAACAAACAAACAAACAATTGGTATAAGCTCAAAACCATTTTAAGCCAACAACTTTCTGGGTAGAGAAACAAAAATCCCATGCATGTGTTTTAAACCATATCGCGCTCTGATAACACTTGTGGCGCCTGTTGTTTACGGCATGATCTGGTGTGACTGTGAATAAACGATGGAAGATATGCTAAATTTTCTTTATATCCGGGGAAATGGTGTGCATAGTTAGAACCCCGTGGTGAAAATAAATATTTGAGGAGAAAGTCTATACTGAAAAATGTCAAAATTGACGTTCATGAATCACGTAGAAAACGCTTGATATATTTCGCTCATTTAAAAATGTCTAGTCAGAAATGTGCCGTCCCGTTTGACGTAAAGCACCTAACGGTCCAAGGCAGATTTCCATACTGACGGCTTGATTTCATATTTTCTTGAAACGTAAGGCAACAATTGGCAGTAAATGCAAAGATTGTAAATCTGCACAAAGAAAAGACTAGACACTGCGCCATTTTTTAAACACGAAAACGCTCGATTCGAATCTAAACAGGCATGATCATGTATTGACGGAATTTGGGCAAAATTCATTAGCAACAAGCACCCTACGGATTGCGCAAACGTCTCAAATTCTCAAATGTACAACAAAAAACATACAGATAGAACGCCTTAATTCTCTAGACAAGATATTTAAATTCAACTCCCAATTCAAAGCTAGGGACACTTACTCAGAAGTAGAACTAAAGTACAAACACTTAATGTACATACATAGCGCACCCCAATATCTAATAATTGATATCACGGCAAATCGAGTCTAGCAACCTGTGGTGCTATAAGCAAATGATGTCCCTTATTAATGTCTGCAGTTCAAGCTAAGTTCCTATAGCGCATGAAGTCATGTCCGCAAAGCTCCAGTGCAACTTGCTTGTAATGACGGTAAGTATCATTATCGTAGACCAGCTGCATGTGTGGTAATATTTGTCGCGATGAAAGTTATTGAAACTTCACGAAAACGGGTTTTTCTTACCTAATCAAAGGCAAGTAAAATTCGCTCGGATAATTTGACCAAACTAATAGAATCTCATTGCAAACCAAGGCTTTGCAATAAGCTTTATATTCATAAAATATTTTCGTGTATCCCTAATTCCATTGTGCCGAAAAACGAAATATGCATCAGACAATCTAAAAACATGAATTACAATTCTAGTATGGTGGTCATAAAATAAACCAAACTAGAGAGACAAAAAGCCTCCTTCCGAAAAACGAGTTAACAAGATTAACCACTTCCGTCTCAGGTCAAATTGCGAAACAAGTTCGTTTTCGGGAACAAACTTCGAAGCAAATACACGCGAATTCAAAAAGATACAGCGATTTTCGGTTAAATTGAAGAGACGATAATATATAGGAGCTGCCTCAAAGTTGAAACACAATATCTTTATCTTGAGAACATAAATGCCGTCGGCTAGTTTCAACTGAACGTTTTTAGATGACGTTTAAATGTTCAAATATGAAAGAAATTCTTGACGTTTCGAGTGCATACCCGATAGAAACTATGGTTGGTAAGTATTTAATACACACATATTTCTCTCAATGAAAAACCGCCAATACTCTCTTATACGTGCAGAGAAGTAATCTTTCCCGGCAACTAAACACTTTGCAAGCGTGAAATGCGCGAAATGTACAAGAAGCGGAAACCGGAGCAAAAGGTCAAATCAGATTGCCTGCTGTGAAATAGAAACTTTGGAGGACAATGTTAGTATTTGAAACCACATCGAAACACAACGCACATCACCAACACAAAATTTCAAACACATGATACAAATAATGCGCAATGCGCAGGTGACGAGCGCAAAATATGCCAATTTTATTGGTACCGGAAATAGAGGCCATTCCATGCATTGCCCTATTTGGCCAAAACTCAACTCAATGCTTACGTACTGTACCGAAAAAATTTGTACAAATGTTTGTGCTAATTGCAAAACAAAACAAAACTTTGCAATTTTCCCTATGCAGAAAACCAAGTGACAATGAGTTATCTTTGCTCTTACCACAATACAAACATTTTGAATTTGATCACCATTCACTAGCCACTGATGTTTACTCAAGCCCATTTACTAATACTAACATGTACTTTCAATGTAGAAAGGTGTACAGTGTCACTCACCATGCCCGTGCAAAGATCAAACACAGCCGATGAAGCAAAATCGTCGTGGACCCTCCCCCGATAAAAGCAATGCGATAGGTCACTGCCAGATGGGACGGCTTCTACACCGAACTCCGAAACATGTTCCACAGCAAACGTAGGGGCAATGAATCGCCGTTCTGGTGTCAACACAAAATGAAAATCGCGTCCAAAAGCTGTTAAATTATAACGCATCTCGCGTTGTTCGTGCTTTTGCGTAAACGTTAGGAAATGCTTCCCCGCAATTGTTGTGACTCGCTGGGGTAAAACGATATCCATAACTTCAAATGCTGACTTGATGCTGGGCACGTCTAAAGTACAAAAAAAATTAGCATATCCAGCAACAATATTATTCACATATGTAGCGGAAAAACTCCAAATTAGCAGATCTAGCGGAAAATGGAACATCTTTAACATCAAAATTAGCACATCTGGCGGCAAAAGTCGAATACCTAGCGCCAAAATGTCAAATTTGCACATCTAGCAGGGAAAGTTACCAAATCAGCATAACTTGCGTCAAAACTATTGAAATTAGTCTACGTAGTGTCAAAATTAACATATTCAGCGTCAAAACTCCAAATTAACATAACTAGAAAAATTATGAGCACGTTCAAATTCCAAAAGCAGTGTGTTGTAAACATATGTTATAGTTTATAGTGGCAAGGGCTTTTCCCCAGCCAGTCGCTAAACAGCTTGTTCTTAAGCACCATCAAGTCATCAGCGCTTCTACTCTATTTTACAACACAATATGGCCAAGCCAGCTCGCCAACACTTCTGTTTAGAGAAATATCTTTTATTCAAGACAGTGTACTGTACTACAATGGCCAAACACTTTGAGATTAATGGGTGTGGACGAACACGTCAATTGTCAGTACCACTATAGAGCCGTATATACAAGGCTCAAAAAATTTACGCAATTATACGAGGTCACTTACTATCAAGAGCTTGTAAACGGTCCCCACGATGAGCCACGGTATAAGCTGGCATACATAAGGCAAGTTGAATAAGAAGCAACCATTTGGGCGTCTGCGCGCACTCGAAGGCCATGATGATTGGGCGCTCAGGTGTTCAGCAGTTTTGTGAAGTTATTGAGGATTTCGTATCGCCAAGGTTGATGCTCGGAGCAAATGAGCAGCAAATGAGCGAATGAACGAACCAGAGAGCAGGTTAATTTAGGTGTAGCTTACACCACAGGATGGGCCCTCAGGGGAAACACAAGTTAGGAGTCTACCAATCAAAACAAACTCGCAGCTCTCTTCGGGAAGCGCAGCGCGTGGAACAACAAACCACCTAGAACGGAACGAGGACACACACGTTTAGCACGAAAAGCAAAAACGCGTAAATTAAAAGTGGTTTGGAAGGACGCATAGGTATTTGACAGTTAAAGACATGCGTAACTTTTGCAGGTCATTACACCGTAATTTGCAGCAGATGCGTAACGCTTCTCTGACGCAACCTGGAGTAGAAACGGACTCATGAGCTCCAACTGCTAACGGACTCGAATCTATTACGGTGTACATGTCGTTTGGATTCGTTCCCAGTTCAAAGAAGTCCGGGTGTCAAATACTACGCAATACAGGTTTCACATCAGACCCAGTTCATAGTCGTGTGTTCATGTACCACGATGTACTGAAGATTGAAATGCTGGATAAATAACTAGCAACTGGGTGCTTGCCTTGTCATTAGGGAAAAAAAAATTACTTCTTTTCACACCTGATTACTGTTGATAAGGTAACATGTTCTAACATTCTAATTATTGTCCCGAAAACACTGGTTCATGCGATATGGGGGCACAAAAGGGGGCGTGGAGACTAGATTCCTTGTTTTTCATTCATTTCTTAACTTTGGAAGGCCAAGGAAATAACGTAATATCTTGTAGTCAGAATCAACTCGCAGTCCAATCTATAGATCACTAATATATTTAGTTACAGTAGCAGTCATGTCCAAAGCTCTTTAAATAATATCCTGTTGTCACAATCGTATACTCGTACTTTAATTCTAATGCTATGTAGTCACATTTGCACTCGTAATAAACCCTAAGCGTACTACAACATTGTCTTCGCAGTACAACAACAATACGTTATCATCAATCTGAGTGCCAGCCATCTTATTCGATAAACGATGTTGGGTTTTACTCTAGAGATAATTTTTGTTAAACCAGGGACCGCCCCCTCCTTGTCATATGGAACACTCTTCAGTAGATATGAGAGAAATATCAGGAAATCAGGCATAAAAATGGGAGAAATGGTCCTGGATATACTATTTGTGAATTAACTTATACAAACAAGAACTACAAACAACAAGTGAAGCAATTAACGGCCAACTAAAACGCATTTGCAGGCGAATGCATTCTATGAATGCAATCTCGCTATCTACAGTATATTGAGCTCTAAGAGACGACCCATAGCCAATTATCGCCTTTAACTCTTGTTACTAAGTGCATAAGTGCACAGAAAACAAGTCAATTAAGAGAATGGTCCAATCAAACGAAACCACGCACTTGCTACACTGACAATTATGGGGAACAAAATGGCCGCCTAGCGACAAAATAGTGACTGGTTACTTTTTCGAGCATATCTCGTGCCGCTGATGCGAGTTTGACTACACAACGTGATACCGTTTGAGTGGAAGCATATTGACAGGCCAAAACAGTTGTCATGCAGATAAAAATTTGACCCAGCGCTGTTGTTTTCTTATGCACAGGTCAAGCGAGACACAATCAGACTGTAGTCGAAAAGTCTCGTGCACTATAAGCCCGAATAATTTGCAGTAACATAACATGCATTTTTATGGCATTGCGGTTTTATCAAACTCTGCAAACAGTCTGGTTAGCACTTCTATTAAAGTTTTTTCCAGCCTCGCTTAGTTTTATTTTGTTCTTTGTTTTTCATTTTTTGCCTCGACGTTCTTATCCAGTTTATTCTTAAAAAGAAAGAAAAAAAGCGATATATTGAGCTGCAGGTCAGAATACTGCATTGGCTGAATCTGCACCATCATTACTATGTCCAAAATCAAAGAGAATCCGCACTAAGATAGTAGCCAGGGCATATTTCTCTGCATTTGAACTAGCCATGAACTGAAGGCTCACCAATGTCTCGTGCAGAAGCGTACTTTATATACAACAAAACATGAGCCACCGTTTCGCCTTCTTGTTTTTACAGAACCTCTGGAAACTTCTGTTTTACAGAAGTCAAACTCTATGTTTACAGGTCTTTTCCATCAAAACCTCAATTTATTCGTTAGCTGTGACAAATAATAACATTAGTGCTCAGTTAGCGGTCATGACCTCTCTCAGAACTTGGGTGGCAAATGTATATCTTCACCGAGCAATAGTCACAGACATTAAATTACTAACATTTACGGCCACTAAATGTGACCTCAGAATGCCCCAGCAAGAAACAAAGTCAACGAATACACAGGCAGCCTAGAGGCTTCAAAACTCAATAATCGCACTGGTGAACACGCAAGACACCAAATTCGTAGAACTATTTCGTACTTGGGGAAATTAGTTTAGCCAAAGCAATATCGGACTCACAAGAACCCCGAGTTTGCGCTTATACTAATGCGAGCCTAGTTTCAAAAACTTCAAGTTTGTAGATTTTCTCCTATGAAAATTACACCGAGGCGAGGCAATTTGGCCAAAATAAGACCCCCAACGTTTGCGCTAATGTAACTACTTACCCAATTAAAGTATTCTCATATCGCCTCTCGTGTCTTTTGAAGGGAGCGCAAAGCGATGCGCGCTATAATACCGTGAGAACAACAAGTAGTGCTAGACGAATCTCGCGTCAATTTGATAGGTGAACGTGCGTCGTGCAGCTGTAGACAATGGCTTTTGAAATGAAGCACGTTTCATTTGCATACAATGCGCGCTGATAAAGATCGCTATCAAATTATCGCGACAGCCACATCGTAGCGTAGGGCTGCATGCGTTATCATAAAATGCGTGATGCTATCGCGGCATAACGCACGCAATTTAGCAATTATTGCGTCTCCTGGTGATCAACAAAATAAGATTCAGCATTTCAAACCATTGTACAGCGCGTTTGGACGTGTAAATTTAGCAGCGCTTGCCTCAAATACGTGGGCTTCACGAAGCGTAATAGAATGTAGATAGTGGTCGACTTTTTAAAGTTATCATGATAGGAAACGAAATACATGTTTACAAATAAGATCGAGTTTTATAAACTCAAAAGAAAAGCGAATGTATAAAAAGTAAATCCAATTCACGACCAGTATGATCAGATGCCTACTAAACATTTTGGCAAAAGCGCACAGTCTTTGAGTGCTTTCACCCTATTGAAAAACCCTGGCTCTATCAGACGCTATGATCTTGGAAACGTTTCAAGCAGACAAGTATATATTTGGGTATACAGACTTCTCCAGTTTGCCGACAAGATAGTCTATATATATAAGCATTCAAGAGATGATGAATTAAGCCCACTTTGTTAGAAGGAGATACAGAGGATTAACTCAAAAATAACTGAAGTAGTGAACTAAAAATGAACGAACTACGAAGAGCACCGAACGCAGCTGTGTCAGCCGTTAGCTAGACAAGGGGGTACTGACCCTTTTAGTATATTTTTGTCGTGAGAACCGATTAATGAACACTATTTGTACCATATTTAGAAACAAACTGCGCCAAATTCTTGCTTTTGAATTATCATTTTCTCGAACTGTCTATATCGAGGTCGTGGATTGTCCATACTTCTCATTATCAGTCATTTCGAGAAGAAAAGCAATGCATCTTTTCTCACAAAAACTTCATCTGCATGGCAATGAGGTATCAAGGTCAGGGATTGTACATTATATTACTTTTTGAGTAATTTAAGGAACACTATATAACTTCTCATGTAAAAACTTCATCTTCATGGATGAAATTACCGAAACGTTTGACATAAGTCACGACGACCTCACCCGGTTTTTGCAGTACAAGCCTAATTTGAACATTGTATTGACACAAATATTGACAAAGAACAGCATACGAAATCCCACAGGTATTCAAGATAATAGCCGTGATTTGACAGTGTGGCCCATAATGGTAGCGCAATACACATGACACCAAGATACCATTGCGTGTGAGACTCTACTAATTACCCATTAGGCCGATATTGCAAAATGCCGAAAGCAAATAGGGATTACCTTTCAGCAAACAAGGACACGAATTACAAATATACTGCGATAGGCTTGCTAGCCAGTGTGTAGACCCAACTTGAAACACAAATAGAAACCAAATCTATTCAAGGCTTGTGGTTTTTTCTGAACACTGTGACGCAACGTTCACCGGCTACTAAGGACCCCTCCCTTAAATCCCCTTGTTTAAATTTGACTACGAGTACGATTAAGACCACAAGATATTAGAGAATTTAGACTTAACCATAAGTGTGACTCCAAGTAATTAGAAATTAGTTACACTTGCAGTCAAATCTAGAGCTGAGACAGACAGAAATCTCAAGGCAAACCAGGTGTACGATTCTTATAATTACCACAAAGATATGTCATTGGGACACCACTGTGAACAAAGTACGCACTTGGCATGTTTGTCCAGCTTAATCCTGGCTTTTAGCGCGTTTCTTATCAAGATATTAGCGAATTATAGAGGCAAGCAAGGACAACCAACTATGTTTCGAATTGCTACAAAGTTGTCGTGACACTGAAACAGAATATAGCCACCGTAACAAATGATTCTCAAATTTGTGCGCACTTGTGAACAAAAAGCAGTTTTTGCTGATGCAGTTGCGTAAAAAGAAAACTAATGTAAGGTTGAGTCACTCGAGTAGATCACTTAAAACCATATTGCTGAAATATCAATATTCCTGAATTGAAGAACGTACGTGCAAGGCAAACAATTTTCAATGCATGCAGAATCAGGCTCTATTTACATGAGACCGGTTCCGTACACGACACCGAAAACTTATTTTATTAATAATATTCGTTAAATTCTGCTCTATTACAGAAATTTTATGCTCTAAACTCGTCACTGAATTGGGAACTCGATGTCGTATTCACGCGAAACCGATCTCGTTCAAACATAGCCTAAATAGACACGTGTCTGCATGAGGAAGGTGCTTGTATAAGAGAGGTACTTTATAAAGTAACTTTAACAAATTCGCAGGAATTTGAACAGGCGTCCATCTTAAAGCAGACAAACAGTCGTATCGAAGGAGCTCACAATTTTATATCGTTATATAAATCTCGATTTAAAGTATACGTACCTCAAAGCCACGCGACAATATCCCGATCAATCTCTGCCGTAAGCCAATGCACTCTTGTTGCTTCAATGAATCACAAAGCCAAAATCCTCAGATTTTCTGACGTTAAACGTTAATCCTCGGAAACGTAAACCACCCACAGACTAAAATGAGCAAGAGTAAAGAGATTAAATGATCGCATTCAGTATTTACACGAAAAGGCTACGTTCAGGAGGTGGAAATATTTATGAGTTGAACCGTGACAAGCATTGCACGAATTATGTTCCATTAACTTAAAGTAAACGTTGAGTTGTATTTGTGCTTGTCAAACAAAAGAGCGCTTTTGGATAGAAACGTTAAAAGATTACGGAAAAATGAGGTGGCGTGAAGACACTTGCAATGCAGCACAACAAAGACATGGTTATTGGAGATACGAGTATTTCCACCCCATAGCTTCAGTCGGAATTTAACAGCAAATATATTTTAGCACACAGAGTACTACTGGAAACTGATCGATACAAAACTACTGTCTACACAGATAGAAAATGTAAGCATGCGATGTGACCAGGATTAAATTGGTGATGAACAACATTACTTAAGGCTGCTTTCCGGTTATGCGTTTTCGACACGCCTGCACACGGACGTAAAAAAAGTTTCATGGTTTTTGAAAATACAACAAGTAGACCTATAGTTATTTAGATTTCAAAATTCTTAACGTTTCTTCTTGCGATTGTTTGTAAGATAGGTTTTATTGCAACTTTAACTTTTACGTGCGTTCACGTGCGTGTTAAAAACGCGTAACTGGAAACTCAGCCTTCAGTTTCATGTGGTAACACAATTACGTTTTTGCGACGGAATTTTATCAATGATCTATATACAATAAAAACCAATCTTTTAAATCTTTCGATTTTACAAAGTTTGTTTAAATATATATTAAGCATGAAAGATAAAAATACTTTAAAAGTTGTTAAAAAAATAATCAGTTGTGATATGTAACAGCTACTCAGTTGAAGAACATACGCACTAATATATTATATATTGCATGTATGACAGATATAGTGTATTTTAATCCTTTAGAAAACTTTATTGCATATTGTAATGTGCCAAGTGTAAATATTTATTCAATGTACCAATACTGGTATTATGTTTGAATAAAGTTCCCTTTTTTTATATATTACTCACGTTTACAGAGTTCCTATTCGCCGTTTTCGCAACACAAATGCAGTATTTAGTCTTAATACAATTCTGCATTCGTAGCTTTCTGGCAAATCTTACTTATAAAGCCAGTCATCGTGTGTCAGAAGCATCTGCGCAAATTACGATTGCAAACACTTTAACACCTTTGTGGCAATCTGGCGGCTGGATGTTGGCAAATCAACAAAGAAAAACCTGTTAAATTTCCTACGAGATATCCGAGAAAGACCCTGCCCGTATTATGTCTCCAATAGTTATTAATCTACCGCAAAATGGCGGAACACCTTGTCGAACTAATCTCATGGTTATACCCTGAAACGAGCAAAGCGAACATACCAACGCAAAAGTTAGGCCCCGTCCACACGTATCCGGATAAATTTGAAAACGCGAGCAAAGCGCGCTACAATAGTGAACTGCTTTCAGAAAACCAGCGGTAAATACTGCTGTTGCGTGTTCTCTTGGTTTTGAAAAAGCACGTGTCTTCTAGCTAAAAAAACGGATTTCCAAATCGGATACTATTTTCGCCCACGTGCCACATGCGCTCACGCTGTTTATTGTTTACTAGTTGTTGTGTTCTCACGTCAACGTTAATTGTAACATCTTGATTCGATATTTTTTCATACTAACTTAATTGCAACTTAATTGCTTGGTCTTTTGTGATATGAATTAGAAGACAATTACTAGGATAGGTGTTAACCATAACGCAATTTCCCAAGTTTTACCCAAGTCACCAAACATATATTTTGATAAATTTCACCACGATATGCCACAACCCAAATAAAAAATTGTTAAATCATAGATTTTTGTATTTTTAAGAATTCAGACTTGATTGTTGCCAAAGCAAATTTATCAAAATCTCAAGTGTAAGGTATAAAAAACAAATACATCGAGCAAACCCCTTGTTAAGCAGACATCCCGGGACCTCGTAAAAACAAGTTATGATACAATAGCCAATTCAAAACTGTCTTGCTCGAATCGAAAATGAATGCACTTAATGTTACTTAGTTTTGAAAAGTCTTTTATACTTCACAATCATAAATAGGTATTTAGTTGATGTGTGAATTTTAGTAATAGGTCTTTTCTGTATATTTCTGTCGTACAATGATTTGCAAATATTGATTGCTATAGTGTGAACGGCTCTTGGAAATCAATTACTTAGCTGTGCTGAAGAAGCACCATTGCCAATTAAGATTTTAATAAATAAATAATAAATAAATAATAAATATATAAGGTGTCCGCTTTAAAAAGTGTGTCCGTCAACAAGATTTCAAACTTGGTTTAGACATCGCATTTACGTCGAATTTAATATAAAATGCATTCTTTCCAACTTAAATGCTTTCTTTCTTTGTATACAACATCTTCTTTCTTGTAAACTTTTACAATAATGGTGCCTTGTTTGTAATAATTATAGTATGCAGATGTGTCTATAGATGCACTTCAACCGTCAGGGTTGCAAACCCAAGTGCGTAATAATAATAATTTAAAATTAATCGTCGACAAAAAAGACTACCGTATTCCTCAATTAAGAACTTAATGTCCATTAAGTCAATAAAAATTTTCAAGAATTCAAGTTTAAAATTTTTTTGCAGATGCCTTCAGTCCGATTGACTCATATACTTAGATTCCTACCATCATTTAAATCAATAGTATTTTAAACTTAACCGGTAATTGTGAATAGTAAATAGTATAGTAAATAATATAAAGCTAAGTAATAGAGCAAAGTATAAATTTTGCTTTCCTAACTACTTTCATATTCTTGTCATATTTGTACCCTATTGGGAGAATGTACATTATTAGGCATTAACCAGTAAGGTAACGTTTGAAAGCTGACCTATTGTTCTAGTCACGGTTAGCCGTTGAATTCTTGAGAATTTTTTTTAAACCAAACGTGATTAAAGAAATTTAAACCAGGCCTTTAATATCAATTGCTTGAAAATGGTATTCTTCGTTGTCATGACTGTGTTTATACACAGGTTAATGTGACAATTGCCCATAAACATTGCAAGATTGCAAGAAATGTGCCATATTTTCAAGATAACATAGATCTTAAAATTCTGATAATCGTCATGCCCGTGTATCTGTGTATTAAACGTGTAGCTTAGAATTTAAGGACGTCTTTTCAGCTACAATACAGAAAGAGGGTTAATTCGTCAGATTCTTCTGCAAACGAAGACTATATAGTACGAACATACTGAATAAGCTGCTCTTGAATGACCCCCGCTCTCGACGTTAATCTATAATTTGCGGTACACGTTTTTCACACGCACTTACACGAGCGATCACTTAAGTCTTTTTTTAAAGTTTCGTGCTGTTTAAAAATATGCAAGCAAATAGTGAAAATGCCAAAATTCTCTAAATAATTCTTTTCGTGGCTGTTTAAAAGATAAGTTTAATTACAATTCAAACTGTAACATGGGTGTACGAGCACTATTGGACGCAGCCTTTTGATGAGGTTTAGGTTTAGCTCTTTGTCGTGCTGTTTTTGAAAAAATGAACCCTCTCAAAAACAACCCCGTTAAACGAAAACGAGAGAAGGAAGAATTTTTGGTATAAGGTTTGCAAGGGGGAAAAAAGTTGCTAACACAAGACGTATTTGCACTTGTGTCAAATGTTATTTTATACAAAACAGAAGTTTGCAAGAGTGATATTTAAAACTAACACTCCCACTACCAAAAGATGTTATGAGCAGCCTAAGATATAAAGTAAATCTGTGGCAAATGTGCAAACTATGCGTAAGCAATAGCCGAGGTTATTATCGCTAATTTAAATATTGAATTCACGAGTGAAATGTTTTAGTGCATGGCTACTAGCAGCGATCACAGTGGCAGCGATGCAGTGTGTTAAAACATGGAATCGACTGTCGCAAGGAAACGCGTACCGTCCGTGGACTTGGAAAAAACACAAATTAAAAACGCGCACTTTTCTGATGACAGTTTGCGCTTGATATTTGCTAAAATGACGTACGAACGGCTATTGGCAACGGAAATAAAAATGCCGATAAGATTTTAATTCAGAATCAGACGATATTGTGGATTGTTTCATAGTAATTGTACCAAATATTAGATCTACTCCAACTGGCGGATACAAATTGTCAAATTGTATCAAGTTTTCGTCAATTTTGTGACCATAATCCGATTTTTTCAATTGATATCAAGAATATAACGGAATCTTTCCGTCGAAGACATGCCGTATTATGCTGGCCTTCGAAACATTTAAGATTTAAGTTGCAGAGTTCACGCACGTGCATATATAAAGCTCATCTACGATCTACGGGATGTAGAAAAGTTGTAGCTTTCACAATCGCTTCTCAGATCAACGATTCATGATTACATTGGGTCTCGTGCACGTCTCATGCACGGGTCTCGAGAGTCAAAACAAATTCATTCCACCAAATCTGTTACCAGAGTTGTTGACAGAAGACAGACTAAATTAAAGGCCATTCCATGGCGAGATTTGCTCCAAGTTCGCCTCTGCTTTGGTGGAGGTTTTAATTTTGAGCTTTAAACGAGAAAAAGCGCATTCTAAAAGCGCAAAAGAGAAAACGCAGGCAGTAAAAAAGCGACTTCGGTTGAAATTATACAAGCCTAGGTCTACAGATTAAAACAGATTACTTGATGAAAGCGGGATATGCTTAGTGAAAAGTGCTGTTTTTACGCTGCATTATTATTCCAAAATGACACTCCACAAAAACGCGAATGAAAACGCTGTGAACACACACGCAGAAGCACAGGAATAATATTTCTGAGAAAACATGAACACACGATGGACTTATAGGGCAAACTATAAACCATATTTGTCGAAGGAATTTGCCGTTGCGCTGCGCAGAATTTGAGGTAACATTACAGGATAAACAAGCATGGGGTCAAGTCAGCGCATAGCTACAACAAAACACTAACAATCAAAATACTATTTATCTAAACAAGAGCGTAAGGGTCAAAGCCAATAAACTATAGGGACAATTTGAAAGCGCAAGTAAGATCTTACCTTGGTAGTGAATCTTGTTCTACAAGACTGTGGCTTTTTGTGGGAATCCGACAGCGCGCAAACTCCTTATATTGTAATGCCTTGTATTGTGTGAGCTTTGTAGGGAACAGCTGGGTATCGTTCGTTTTCAATAACATTCAAAGCAAACATCTTTTTAGAAAATATTATGCATAGAGATTACCCGAGTCCGAATGATTCGACCTTGTAATGGTAACCTTTTCAAACAACTGCTTTTGTAGTTCTTTTATCAGTTACATGCGATATCCGGCGACAGGAACTTCCACAGAAGAATGCATTTTGACAAGATTGTGTCAAGTATGCTCTATCAGGAATTCTACCTTATACGATATATCGTCAAGTTCATGTTCGTTAAAAAATTTATCAAGTTAAAGATTGAAGTGCATTTTGTTAACCTCTTTAATTAACCTTAACTAAATAGTTGGTTCTAGTTACGCAGCGGTAGCAAAAATACACGAATGGTTGCCAATTCATGTTTGTAGAAAGAAAGACAGTGCACAATCAGCAAATCAACAACGATCACCACTTCTCAGATTTGTCTAGCGATTCCGCAATAACTACATTCTACTTTACTAAATTGTAACATCAAAAACATTCGTTTCTCGTAATAAGTTGATCACACCGCACCTGCCGTCGGTCACTGCTGCGTTGCTCACAGTGAACGTTCTTATTATAGGCACATAATTTTGTAATGACTACACATACATTGCGCACGTTTGGTATATGACAAAACTAAAACTTTAACTCATGTTTGTACTTCGTAACATCAAAGCTACGAGTTGGAGGAGAAATCGTTTTCGTGTAATTTCTTGAGTGCTTTGATCCTGTACATAAGAGCATGTGAATAAGCCTTAGACAAGAAAGAAGTCTTACGCTAAGAGGCTTACACTGTGCTGAATGTATAAGCTTTGGAATTGATATGGCAAGCTGAGTAATTTACTGGCCCAAATTTAATCATTGAATTACCAGAAATTCATCCTTCACCACAATTAACTGTAATCGCACTTCAGTAATATCCGGAGAAGCAAAACGCATAGAAAATGATATATGCCAAGCAAACTCTATCTTAAAAATGCACCTTAGAAAATATATCTGTTCATCAAACGAACTATTCCAATTTTTTTCAAAACAAATACCTAGGTCAGGGTGAGCAGTCACAGTGAAGTGCTTACTGTTGACCTTTGCGCGGCCTCTGTAATTTCCTGCTAGGAAACTCCGATCATCATCTCAAGATGAAATTAAATCTGTGCGTGTAACAAGTGTATAGGCCTTTTCGTTTACAACCGACGATATTTGCTGGGATATTTACCTTTTAGTGTGTGTGATTGAATAGCTTGACTAAATAGTACATTGGGAAAATGCTCTCGTCAGTCAAGTAACCTCTGATCATATCTTGTAACCTCTTAAATCGAATCTGACGTGCTAAAGTTGGAGTGAGGTACATAATTCTTGTATTCAGTTGAAAAATTTGCACTTTGTTCGCACTAGGAATATTCAATTATGGCTTCTATTAAAAGTTAAACACGCATCGTGCAACCAACCGCAGTTTTTCACTCGATCACGTCTGTCCAGAAGAGACTAATTGCAGCAAAATGGTTCGTCTAAACGCGCCTATAAATCACTTTCTTATACGAAGGAACTTAGAAAACAGAGCGCCAAGCTGAATTGTCAAAATAAATAAAAACAACTTGAAATTGATGGATAATGTTAGTTTTAAAATGTGTGCAAACAATATTTCAAAATTCATACCTGTGTTCTCCAGCCTACAGCCAGTAAGTTAAAAAGCTTATATCTGTCCAACCGCCAATGCAAACATAAACTGAGGATTGACAATAAAATGATCTCATAAAAACATTAATATCCCGTAAGGGCGGTGCCAATGAGGTGCGGGGAGGTACACCCCCACCGAGAGAAGACTATAAGCTTCTTGTTCCTCCCGGAATAGCAGATTCTCCGCGTGTAGTTATCGCCAGTGTTATCGCGCATACATCTTAAGCCTAACTTTCTCATTGTGCAAAAATTGAGCATTTGCCAGGTTGAACGGAATTTAATTTCCTGCCTTTAGTTGAACTGCAATCTTATCAAAAATGAGATAACTTGTACGAATTCATTGTTTTGACATAACATTACAAAGACAAACATTCTTTTAAAGGTTGAAAAGTAGCTAGTGTTTCTGTGCAAATTTTGGGAATTTACGGCTTGTAAAAACGCGTTAACTTAACTATGACAAATGCATTAGGACATAGGTCTCACAATAGCTGTTGAGCACTTAAGTAAGAAGTAGTAAGTTAAAAGAAAAGTCTTAGTAAAAGGCTCGGTGCATTTTGGCGGATGAAGATTGATCAGAATGCACTACTAGGAAGAGCTCAAATAAATCACCCTTCGAAACCGTGTTCCGTTAACCATGCAGTATGAGCGCGAAATACATCATGGGAATGCACCACGCCGGATCCTTATTCGGATCTTTATTTGTCCAATACTGTCACAATTATCGGTTGGGTCCTTGTGGTAGCATTACGGGCTCGTATGACAACCTTCTCGTTAAAGTAGCACAATACGTGAAGTTAGCCCTAAATGTTGGGGACTTAAACTCTTTATAAGTATGACATCATTATAGTAATAAAACACATGGAAATCCGCTTAAATAAAAATAGTGCAATCGGCTAAAATCTCAATATTTTGCCTCCAGAGCAAAAACAAGATTTCAAGCTAGCATGTAATATAACGGATGTGGCGCATTACAATGTTCCGGATTTAACCACGCCTACTTCTCGCGGGTGAAATTAAATCTTGAACTTTGCCGGAACCATAATCGGAACACTCGAGTGAGGATCGTCAGTTCCTATACCAATTTTGGCAAAACATTTTAGGACAGGAGAGGCTTATCAACAGTAACGCTTACTTATAATATTTTTTAAAAAATTGAATTCTTTTCTGTATTTTACAGTCAATTTGTTTCAGTAGATCGCTGAAAGACAAACAAAATCCGCTTCGCGCGAAAATGCACCCTGTGCGGATGCAGAAGACACCTCTAAACATGTGCTGTGTCGGACTGACATCTACAGCGCATGTGTAAGAATGCACGTTACGCCCGCGCGCGCAAAGCGGATGAAATGGAAAATGGCCTAAAGGCTCATCGAAATCCTTTCACAAATTCCTTGCAAAATTGTTCGTTTAAGTTTGCACATATTTCATCTGCACTATCGCTTCAAAAGTTATTTGCTAATTTGTCTCGATTTTCTTAACAAATTGGTTCAAGAACATCAATCCACGGTCAATAACAACGAAAACATGACGTCACCTTGAGAGCGTGGGACGATCTGGGGAAGATCGGGGGATATTCACCACAGTATGAGTCGTTGGGTAATCTCTATCATAATTTTTATCTTATCAATCTATATGCTTTTTACTTTTAGATGAATGGTGCGATAAAAAGCTACATTGTAAAACGGTGCGTGCGATTGTACATCTTTCCTGGCGAAAAACCAAAAAAATTTCACATTCAAACGTGCGCATAAAATGTCAATGCATAAAATTTCAAAGGGCTAACATTTTTCTAGAGAACCGTTTTATTTTTATAACTGTTTGTATCGGTTTCACGGTCGGGTTGTACTAAATAGCATAAGGAGGGATCTTCCAGTCGAATATGACCTACAGACAAGGGATATATCGCAATGTACACTGCATTCCACAGAAGTTTTCAGTTTTTGTGGTCAGGCTCATGAAAATGATACATTCCTCAACATGGGATTATAATTACAACTTTGTAAACGAGTGATACGCATGAAGAGAAAGTCTCATAAAAATTTTAAAATCTGATATCAGCTTTACATTTTTTTGCGAACGAGTTATACAATATTTTGACAACAATGTATTGTCCGCGAAATAATTTACGTGATTTGCTTCTCATTGCTGTCAAAACGCAGGCTAATTAATACGTGGCACCTTTGACCTCAACTAATTATACGGACAAGTTGTACAAATATGTAATTCCATTACAAATGACATGTCTATCAAGAATTTCGGGCTCAAACTTAAAACGGCTTCGAGGACAACAGCAGAACTGAATAATGTTGCGAGTTCAAACGAGAGAACTTCGTATTTACACTGCATCCGGTTGGAAAATGACTGCAGTGTATTGTATTACGCATCATCGTCGTGCTGTGTCCATTGCACTCGGGTAACAGCTGGACGCTACAGTCTGGAGCCAGTCGTTCAAAAGCTGGTTAATTTAGACCCACGTAAATTTTAGAGGAAAGTTTTTAAGTGCTTGTTTGTAAACGGAGAAATATTTTGCTACAAATCTCGTCTGAATCAATAAAAATTTTTAATTTGTAAAGTTTTGAAACAAATCAATAACCCAGAATTAACGCTAATTCAATTTGGAAGACCTGAATCCCCGCATATTCACTTAAAAACAACATGTGATCGCGCGCGCAATCCACGAAAACAAAAATACACGAGCGCACCTTAAGTGTATTCCCCATGCAAGCAATTGAAATATACAAACATTGAAAAAGTTAAGACAACATTTTCATAGCATTAAGTAAAACAAATTGAAAAATATACCTTGAAGTTGTGACCTTGTGTAATATGCAACTCCAATTCCAGTGAGTCCAAAATGATATCAAGGAAGACTTCTGTGCTTCACAGACGCACGACGAATAATGCGAGCTCTCGGCTCTTTCCCGATAATATATAGTCTACAGCCAAGAGAAATCGCACCTTTATTTTCTTAATATGCTGAAAGGAAGCAGATAGAATGGCATTAATCTCATTAGACAGGCTGATTATCGGCGGTTTTAATTGAACTGACATGAAACAAGATGATTAGAGAGAACCTTGATTGGAAACTATGGAATTATAGAGGTTATTGTAACGATAGGTAACAAGCATTTTATCTTCACACCGTGAAATAGCCAGGCATTTTGACCAGATAAAGTTATTAATGCGAGAAAATCAAAGTGGATTGAAAGTGTGATAGGCCATTGGAATATAATGCAATAATTCTCATGCAGTTGAAAACTGAAAGTTTGAAACCTTGTTTTTGAGTATCTTTACCGTGAGAATGTGAGAAAATCTCAAGCTTTTGCTCTGCATGTGTCACCGTGGAAACGGTTTAAGATAGTTCTCGAAAGAACTATTCATCAGTTCCCTTCAAAAATAATTCCCTAGCTTGGGAATTAAATTTGAAGCTGCAGTTGATGTGAAGCAGATAGTTTATATCGTACATCTTCGCGACCTGCACAGGCGACTTGCACATATGCTGATGAAACTGTACAGCACATTAAACTCAACTGCGCCTACAACGACGTCTTATCTACGAGATTCATCACGTTGTCATTAGGCAAAAATGAACAAGGAATTTTAAAAGAAGACGTTTCAAAACATTTCAAAGGATTTGTATTGACGTATAAGTCAATTACAGACGTCAATTGACTTGAAATGCAAAAAGGTACCACTCCAAAACAATGATTAGAATGACTTTTATAATTATTTTATCTCAACACAATCAAATTGCGCAGTCAACAATGAAAAGGAATTTTAAAAGGCAAAGTGCTAATTCGAAGCGTTTCAATTTGAGTACATTACCAAAAAGGGTGGCAGGCCACTCTGCGCATGCGGAGGTGTTCGACTAAGAAATATGCACAATTTGAGTTCAAAACTATAGCGTAAAAACCACAACAGCTTTTGCGCGGAACGGTGAGGTCCATTGCATCACCGAAGGCTAATTTAGATTGGATATATGCCTGGCATTGCCTTTGAATTTTAGTCAAGCATTCCCTGGTCTACTGTGTATTTAAAACTGAACCACTCATTGTTTTGACTCGTTTTTTGCAGCATATACCAAAAATGCACACGAAACAGGCTATCAGTATGACTAACTTGAAACTAGTTTCCACTTTATAAATTTTTTTTTTAATTACAAACACTTTAAAGTTTTATATCAGTTTACCATGGCAACGTGGCCTTTGAAAAGCTCAGGGATTATCACTAGATGAAGTTACTACTATCTCTCAAACAGACAAACTAAAATTCATGCATACAGCAGCTGTTCTAGGAGTCATCGTTTACGTCACCGCTATATTTGCAGCAAGATTACTGGTTATTCCCAGGCAATTAATTATAAGCTAGGAGATTTGCTCAAACGCTGTTAGCAGCCAATCCGGTGCAATGGTTGCATCACAAAGCTACTAGAATCGAGAATGAGGCTCCATCAAGACGCAATTAATGCATTTGAGTAAATAGACACCTAGAACAACTTTTCAAGGAGGTCTGACTGCATTTGAGCAGTAAAATCGACAGCCGTTAGACAGAGGAAAATAAATTACCATACGGCAACACTGTCTCACGTTAAAGCATAGTGATAATAATAATAATAACAATAATAGTAATGCACTTTATTTTAATTGGGTAACCGGATTTACACAAAGTGATTTTCGTTCAGGCCCAACACTTTACACCTATTGACATAAAGATACACAATAAACTAACAACATAAAAGGATAAGATAAATCTTAAACTTAGGCCCGGTTCAAACGTCGAACTTTTCATGTGCCGAATCGAATGCAGATGAACACAAGTCTTTGTTTTGGCTGATTTGCATTCGATGCGGCACATGAAAAGTTCGACGTTTGAACCGGGCCTTATGGTCCTAAAACAGAGCTCTTTACTACTGTTCATTAATTTTTTAGTTTCAGTTAGTTTCGAAAATGCTACATTGAAACAAGCATTGCTGACACATTACGTATGCATAACTCTATATAATCCTGGTCTTTCGAAAGTTTTCGAAGTTCCAGATTATTCCTTTCCATCCATGTGAAAATTAGAAGTGATTGCATGCCAGAAATGAGCAAAGCCATTGCAGATAGATAGATAGATAGATCATTTAATAAGTTAAAAAACTCGCAGCCCTCAGGCTGAATTACGTTTAACTTAACAAGTATAAAATATTAAACATAAGTACAACAATGCATTCAGATTACAAATAATTACTCAGTATATCTACTCACAATACTTCATAGAACGGTGTATAATAAAGCTATTCTTAAACGATTAGTTTTGCTAACTGCATTATTAAAACAATATTTTGTTCTTAAATCATAATCGATATCCGTCTTATTTGGCAGCAAGGCATGCAATTCATGGTTTGGATCACTCACAATCTCAGTGAATAGGTTATTAGTCAATTTTTCCCTCCTATTAAACAATGATTCAATGCGAGCCTCTAACAAGGCCTCTGGATATGTTAAGGATGGATATATTATTCTAAGTGCACGTCTTTGCAATTTCTCCAGGTCATCGGATAGATATTGAGGCAGCGAATCGTGGAAAACCGGACAGGCAGTTGAGAGCCCTCAAAAATTTCGACGAATTCAAAGCAGATTACCAAAAAAAAATTAGTTATTTCGCTTTTTTCTAATTGCCAGAGGCCGCAAAGAAGTCGAACACTGGAGCTTTGTAAGATGAAAAATAATATAAGTACGAAACATGATACGTTCCAGACTTGGAAGATATTCTCTCGTTCCATGCAAAGAAAATATTATGCCAAGAAAGTGATATGAAACAAAAACACGAAATCTATAATCGGATAATCGTTCGATTATAATTAATACACCAGACGTTTCGATCGATTCCCTATCGGTTACTGCCACTTTTACGAATTTTAAACAAATCACCAATATTTTTGGCTCAATTTACTAAGCGGCGCTGTGAAAATAAATCCAGATCACATTTGGATAATTAAGTAGTTGGTGCACGAAAGGATTGCATTGTGAAGAGCCGCCGCGTCAGAACAAAAGTGAGATCGTGTGAAAACAAAGAAGGAAACTTGAATTTTACGCGATTATAGCACCCTCATCACACTGTACTTGTATATTGAGTATTATATTATTAAGGAAATATACCGTTTGCATGACTTTTTCAAAAGATTAAGAAACAGTAAAATTTTGTCGTGCCTTAATTCTTTACTATTTCAGTATCAGGCTAAAAGGTTTCCTTTTTTTTGCTCTTTGGTTATCTTTCAAGCATGTGGGAAAAAATAGGAATTGCTTGCGTTTGTTGAAGAAAAATTACATTTGCTACTCAAGAAGTAAAAATAAGATTGACGAGCTGGATTAATCTTTATTAAATTTAAACTTGTTATTATTCCATTTAAAAAGTGCACGTTTTTCACCGTCTTAGTTTGTGTAGATTATGCTGTAAATCTTTTGACAATATCCGCCTTTATGTTCTGTTATTATCAACGTTACTCGTGCAAAAGAGTGCGAACGAGGCCTAACTTTGCGGTTAAAATTTTCCTACCATAAAATTATTAATGGGCAAATCGATTAATTGTCTGCCGACATAATCCAATACACCACTCAAGGACTTTCTCATCGGCTATTAAATCTTAATTTCACGCTGTTGGGAACAGCATGATTGCCGGACGCGAATTTAGGTATTGCATTACACCATTCATTTTTGCACTTCTGTAGCGCTTATACATGATAAAGAGTTGCACACCCTAAAATGTTCGAGTCGTTTTGAGAAACAAAGCAACCCTAAATATTTCCACCACGGCGAAGTCTTTTCATAAAAGATATATTACAATTTTTCTTTAAATAACTTAAATATTTTGAATATTAGTTTCAGGATACACCACATGTGTTTATTTTTGCAAAGCTTTCAGTCCGCTAACCACAAGACCATAAATTAAAACTTAAATACTATATAAATTATAATCTTATAAGTTGAATATTTTAACTAGGTACAATCCCTGACCTTAATGCAGAGAAGATAAAGTCCTTGCATGATAAGACATATTACAAATTTTTCGTCAAAATCATTATTATATAAAATGCCTGCCCTAAATATAGACACTTTAAACCCACGCAAATGAACTTTTTGCATTAGAAGATATATTAAATTCTTCTTTGCATGACTTGAATGAAATATATTATAAATTATAAATATGTACAATCCCTGACCTTAATATAGATACTATTCTTACTATAGCAAAACTGAACTACATGCGTAACTGGGTTAAAATGTTTTTGCAGGCAGTATCATACAATTACTTTCTATTCCACAACCAATCTAATCTGCTCTGATTCCTTTAATCAGTATAGTTGACAGACTTTATTTTCTAATTGCATTCCCACGCTACTGAGAACACTGAAAATCGAGAGAACGATTATCGTATTAGTACTTAGACTAAGTAAAGATTTAGTAACGGAAGACAAACAAACGATTGCCTAATGGATATCAATGTCGATGACGTTAACCATGTTAAAAGCATTGCCTTTGGCGTTTTTAGAAAAATGGTCAGATTATCAAAAGCTACTCCAAAATAAAACATGTCTAGAATTCCTACATAGTACAGGCGTTGTGAACTGCATTTTCGACTACTAAATACCAGATGCGTACCATTTACATTTTTTTGCTTCATACTGACACAGTGCGCACCATTGAATGGAAAAAGATAGTCTATAAGTCTGGCAGGTAAAACGGGGGAAAGGGAAGAGACAGATCAATTTTATTCAATTTGAAATAAACCGGAAGTGAAGGGTCGAGCATCCGGGACTATTTCCTTCCATTGACTGACTATACACAAACTGAACAGACATGGAAGGACCAATAATTTTTCCGGACTATTTATTTCCACTATCATACATGTCATTTTTTAAACACTTCCTGAACATCGCCCATATCGTTATTCTTTCCTGCTTGTTTTCCACTCAATTAATCAACAGGTCTGCAATTTAGAGGCGTGTGTTTTAGTCGCCAGCATTTTGTAAAAGCAAACTTTGCTTTAGAACAGCTTGCCGGAATCTCTTAGACTATCGACATCTCCCTCGTCGTTTAAAAAAATTCGGAAGTCGCCATATTCTAGACCTACCGACTTCCACGACGGCCACCATGTAGAACAGTACTTTGCTTCTCTCTCTCTCCTTTTGTTTTTTCTGTATTGTTCTACAGCTTTTTTTAATCTAATTATATAGTTTATCATGATAAGTATGTACTGATACAGTCATGTATGGTGGATGAATGTACCTACCTCCCCGTTTACCAACAGCACCAAGCGCTGCAGACTCTCCCAAGATCCACTCAATGAAATCTTGAAGCACTTCAAAGCGAAGTCTGCAAAGCAATAAACAACATCAGAACGTTAATGCTGCCTTAAAAAGGTAATGTCTTGTCGAAAAGATTGATTTACCGCGCTGAAAATCGAAAGTGATGATTTTTGCGCAGTGAGCAATTGGTGGACACGAGCCAATCCATTTCATTGTTGTTGCCGCCTTGATGACACCTGTTTTGAACCAAAGCCCAAAAACTATTGGACAACACTTGCAAAACGTATGTAGTCATAAAAACTGGTCATACTACGCTAAGTCAGGTTTTCACGTACAGTAGAGACAAGACTTGCTTCTTGTCAGTTTTTGGAATGGACCTACTGTATTGCTTTAGACAAAAATCATAGCCAATCCAACTTTTAGAATGTATTGTACATAGTTTCTTAGTATATAGTATATCTGTTTATTAGGAT
This sequence comes from Phenganax stokvisi, assembly GCA_025400075.2. Taxonomy (NCBI): domain Eukaryota; kingdom Metazoa; phylum Cnidaria; class Anthozoa; order Malacalcyonacea; family Clavulariidae; genus Phenganax; species Phenganax stokvisi. Next base: position 6,280 of record JAODVQ020351960.1, on the reverse strand, counting down.
TACAATACAAGTTGTTGACTGCATGTTGGGTTCGATGAAGGAAAAAATTTATTAAATACTGATAGCCATATGAATTTTTAGTCGCGCCTGTAATCAGTGACTATATATTTGACAAGTATTATTGGGCTGAAGTCCCTCACAAACGAGCAGTATTACCTTGATAACTTTTATTTGCCTGTATGTGCGACAAAAATTGGCAAATTGTTCGTCGGCAAGGAGCTTTATTCAAAAGACAGTCATGCATGCCAACTTTTCAGTACAGCGAGGTAACTTACGCGTTTGTATGCGGCCGTCAAGGAAAACATGTTCATTGTACACACGAGCAAGTAAAATCTTCAAGGAACTAG
>JAODVQ020351748.1:0-11654 GCA_025400075.2 Phenganax stokvisi | reverse complement strand
TAGCAACCGAGCAGTTGTTTAGGATGTGGACAAGGGACTGTCTGCCCTGTTGACAAAGCTGGCAGGTGTCAGTACTCTTCTTGCCCCATAGATGAAGGTTAGCATTGGTTGGGAGAGAGTTTGTTGATGAATTTAAGGCAAATTTCATCACTTCTGGAGGGAGACATTGTATAGCTTTCACCCACGATTGAGGGGAGGAGTTTTCCCAGGCTCGAGCCATTTCCCCGTGGGATGGTAGCTCACAGAGGCGATGGTGATGATAGTTGGCATCCTCTTCAGTAATTAAGGACTTAACAGCTCTGGAGAGGGCTCGTCTGCTCTGTGAGTTTGAGCGTAGTTCATCAACGAACGTGGCTGGTTTGAAGGATAGTCTTTGTTTCATTCTTTCTTCCTCCAGCTGGATGTCGGCAGCCTTGCGAACCCCTTGATCACCTGATAAGAAAAACTGCACCATACGAGATGCCTGCTGCTTCTTGTAGATGGTGGGGATGAAAGGAAGAGCTAAACCACCTCGTTTCAAAGGAAGGAACAGGACAGAGGTGTTGGCTGACTTGGTAAGACCAGCCCATTTTTTGAGGGCTTTGGTGGCTACTGGCTGTAAGGATTTCTCAAGCCATGATATGGGAAATTCTTCTATGAGTAGGGACCAGGAAAGCCTTGGACATACTCCAAGTCTGTAGAGGCGAAGCTTTTGTTGGCGTGTCAAGGGTGTGTCATCAATGGAGGTCAACATCTTTGTCAAAGATTCCTTCAGAAAGTCCCTGGCCGACCTGTTGTCTTTATAGAGGTGAACTGGTATACCCAGGAACTTGAAACTTCCATCTTCAAAATCTGGTATGACTGCTCCACTGATGGAAAGCCCGCCATTTACCCTTTTTCCTGTCGAAGCCTGCATGACCAACGAACGGCACTTGGGAACCTTCACCTTAAATTGAGCCCAATCTAACCAGCGTTGTACCAATCTCTCTCTCTCTCTCTCTCTCTCTCTCTCTCTCTCTCTCTCTCTCTCTCTCTTAACCTTTCACCTATCTTAAATCACCACCAGCGTCTGTCATAGTACCTGGACCCACTCTCAAAGCACGAGTGTTAGTCATTGCCTCCTACTCTCTCAAACCACCTGTGTCTTTTATCGCCTCCCACACACGAGAGAGGCGGTGGTAGACACTCTAGGAGACGCTGGAGTAGTTTAGTGTAGCTTACTCATTCAACTGAATGATGGTTGGGGCCTACTAAACACCGTTCGCGGCATAGACAACCCTAGATCTGTAAGTGCCACATAAAGTACGCCATCTCTCGTAGATTGCATGGTTTTATAAATTTACAACAGAACCGGAGCATTTCTAGACTCTTTAGTTGCCGGCATATTGGTTTCACAATGCTAAAATGGTCCGTGTATGGGTTGTTATATGTGTCTGTTTTTCTCAGTTTTTTTTTAAATTTGGGCCCCTATTGCTCTCATTGTTGGCCCAGCCACCCCCTTTATATACCCACATGTGCATGGTTGCTTTGCGATCGACCGCGTAGTTTCCAAGAGGTGCATATATGTGTTATTTACTCTCGAGGAGTATGTTTAAGTAATTTCTGATATGTATCATGTGTAAACAGATGGATATTCCGTAAACGAGTGGCCCTGCCCCAAAGAGGGCTAGGAGAAGGAGCAGGAAGAGGAGGAAGAGCGTGCAATTTCTCAAACTTCTTTAATATACTCATCGATTCGATCAATTATGCAGCACATTTTGCTCCTTGGCCATTGGAAGAAACAGATTGTGAGTTACGAAGAGTATCACGTCTACTTTACTATGTTCTGTTTCTATAGAATTTTTAAAATGGGTGCTAAATCTTAGATACAAAAGTGCCCACTAGAGTAATTTGCTGAACAGCAATGCATCTACATGCCTTATTTGCATGTGGTATGTCTTTTATAGTGTGGTCATCAAAATACTCAAAAATTGAGAAGTTTGAAGATTATATTATGAGAAATGTCTTTCACATGTTGGAGAACACTGTAGTCAAAGTTCAGCTCTCAGAAATGGAGACAGAGTCCATTGGGAGACAGAGACGATTGAACAGTGTCCAGACTGTGTGTCTTACAATAAATCAACAGATATATTCCATCAAATAAACAGAGTAAACTGGGGTCTCATTCAGTCCGACTTCTGTAACCTACAAATTGTAAGTGGAAGAGAGGGATATACAAAAGTGCAATCGACAAGCTATACCTGTGTAGGTATATTATTAAAAAACTGTTCGGATTAGTGAATTCCAAGTGCTGTAGTGTTGGTGTGATATATTCTATGTGATTTTATCAACAGTGCATTAGTGTGCCCTGTAAGAAAATGTAAAGATGGGCATGGTACTTCATCACACTGCGCACGCAATTGAAAGCAAACCGTTGTGCATGGCTTTAAGTTTCGCTGTGGACCTAAGTTAGTCCTAAAACCATGAGAGCACCACTATAGTTTCTATGATGGCTTAATGTGATGCACACATCACCTAAACTCATGTATTTGTATATACCAATTATCACTTGCGTAACAAGCCTGCATGTTCACAAATTGATGTCGGTGATGAAATGGACAGAATAAAATACTAGTTTTGGATGTTGTAAGTAGCCTTAGCCTAAATGATGTGGTATTTAGTGAAGCTCTTTGCATATGTCTCTTAAAATATGTCTACGACTGAAGTAGTTAGTAACCTGAGGTCGGGTTGCAAAAAATGACTTAAAACTGTATCCTTGCCATCAGGACCGCAGACTCCAAAAATCGGAAGTCGCCTTTAAATTTGCATAAATCCATGGGGTCAGTAATAAAGCAAAAATGTCATGAGAGAATTAATTGGAGTTTTTAGAATATCACAGACTATGCGACAGCCATAATTTCCAGCTTACCACATTAGTATACATAATATGCATCATGGCATCCATATAGCAAAGTGAAACAGACCAATAGACAGTAGTTTTTTTCTAAGGTGACCATCAATTTTATAAAATTATTGCAATTTAATTGTAGTTAGGTGATATGGCTAACTGCTCAGGTCTATGGTTTTCAAGAAAACGCATGAGCATTGATTTCTTCGTTCAATGCACTACATTTTTAGTGCCACTCACAGCAACCAGATATGACGTGATCACATTATTAAAGTTCCCTAGCCCATCTGTGCAACCTTGTAATACCCTAGCAGAATCTTTTTACAGCAAGGGACACACCCACCTCTATCTTACTGTTAAATTTGTATAGTACGTGTGTTGTTTTATACCAACGGGCCTGCGTAACTGCGATACTGAAGAGCGCCTTGCCCCTTCACGGGTTAAGTATGGGGTAGGGGTATTGCGCGTGAGTGAGTGTAATCAGTGAAATGCGTGTATCACCCGTGCAATGCAGGTGAGTTGAAAGGTCTGCATTGCTGGCAGTGAAGAGTCAATAGCCTTTCACGTTCAACCAAATCAAGTCTCAGATACATTGCCTTCAGTATGGAAGGCATATATTTGATCCCATGTATTGTCACTGACACTCCTTCATCTTTGATCATTACTCCTCGATCCTCAGTCATCCATCTTCGTTCCACAACCATAACTCTTCGATCCTCGATCGCAACCTAGCTAGTGATACGAGAAGAGGTTTTTCCTTTGGGTGATTGACAGGCGTGATCTTTGCCGTGTTGGGTCCCACCTCCAGGGGTCCATGAAAGGGTCTGGCCAGATTGCAGGCTTCCCCTATCTGCTCAGCAGGCTTATGCAAGAAAACTCGTTCTCCCTCCCGAAAGGGTGGCGGTCTAACATCCTTGTCATAAGTGGCTTTCTGCCACTTCTGTGCTTTCCCAACCGTTTGCCTTGCTAAGGACCATGCTGTTGCCAAACGAGAGTGCAGTTGCAGGCCGTACAAATTTATGGTCCTTAAAATCTATGGTAGTGGGTGTCTTTGTAGGAGTTAAAGCTGCCGGCACTGGCAGACGGGGGTCCCTACCGTATAGGAGATAGAAGAGTGACTTGCCAGTGGATGACTGCTGACTACTTTGATAAGCGAACATCACATTCGGTAACATCTCATCCCACTCTGGACCCCCTTGTGGACAACTTTAGCCAACATTGAAATTAAGGTGCGATTGTATCTCTCGACAAACCCGTCGGTTTGTCGGTAGTGGGCTGTTGTGTTAGTTTTCTTGTACCCTAGTAGTTTCTCTATTTCCTCCATTAGTTCGGACAGAAATGCCTCCCCACGGTCTGACAGTGTCTACTCATGATGCCCTTCACTAAATACTTCTGGCTACTTAATGAGATAGTCGTCTACGACTATGGCATACCGGTTGCCCTTCATCGTCCGTGGGAGCTGCAGAACGTCGATACCAACTCTGTCAGAGGTACCGGTCACTGGTACTGGTGTCAGCGGGGGTTTAAACTTCTGGCCTGGATTGTGGGTAGCGCAGGTGAGACAAGAGCGTGTCCACTTGGTTATATCCCGCCTTATCCTGAACCACCAATAGTGCCGCCTGAGAGCACTATGTACCTTGACATTACTTAAGTGCACCCACTCTGAGTGGGACCACTCTGAGAGTAGAATCGTCTTCAACTCAATATAAAACTTGATCTTCAATCAAATACTGGGTGCTCCTCAGGACTACTTTGTGAGCCATCTGCTCGTGAACCGGCAGAGAGCCATATTCTGGATATCGAAATATTGGGGCAAGTTCCTCATCTGCTTGCTCAAGTTTTGACAGGGTATCAGAATTCTCTTGATTTGGCTGCCTATTCACAGCCTGGATAGCTGCCACTACTTCATCAGGTTGGTTTGCATCCTCCATAGTCTTCAACAGGTGCCTAGACAAGGCATCAGCATTGATTTTCCCCGAGCGGTACTCAATGATGAGGTCCATGTCTTGCAAGAACAGCCCCTAGGCCACTGCCAGAAGCATCCGTCTCCAGAACGGGACATCAAAACGTGGGAACCGTAACACGCGGGTACTGGTCAGAAGCATCTTCAACCTCCAGAAGGCCTGTTCACACTGCTTGCTCTACACAAACTCTGTGTCCTTCTTCGTCAGGGCGTGGAGGGGCCTGGCCACCTTCGCAAATCCTGGGACAAAGTGTCAATAGTACGATGCTAGGCCGACAAAAGATCTAAACTCTTTGAGGTCAGTAGTGGTAGGATATTCCACTATGGCTTGGAATGTCTTGAGATCTGTTTGAACACTTTCGTGGGACACCACATGCCCCAAGTACTCAACAGTCCAGGCAAATTGACACTTCTTTGCTTTCAACTTTAATCCTGCATCTTTGATTTGGTCCATAACATTCCGCAGATTAGTGTTGTGTTCCCGTAACATCTTACCGAACACCAGTACATCATCGAGGTACACATGACATCCCCCTGGGGCTAGTCCGGCCAGTACCACTTCCATCAAACATTGGAAGGTGGCAGGTGCATTGACCAGGCCAAAAGGCATCTTCACAAAGTGGTAGAGCCCAGCATGAGTGATAAACGCTGTCTTTTCTTGGGATGACTAGGCTACTGGGACCTGCCAGTAGCCGAGGTTAGATCGAGTGTGGTGAAGTAGCGCGCTCCGGCTAGCTGATCCAAGGTAACATCTATGTGGGGCAGAGGAAATTCGTCCAGTTTGGTAGCTTTATTCAGTTTATGATAATCCACACAAAACCACATCCCTCCGTCTTTCTTCTTTACTAATACAATGGGGCTCGCACAATGGGGCTCGCCCAAGGACTGGCAGAGGGAACGATAACTCAGTTGGTGAGCATGTCTGTGATCAGCGTATCAACCTGGCTCCGTAGGGCAAACGGCATTTTCCGGGGTGGTTGTTTGATAGGTGGGTGGTCACCAGTTCGGATAACATGTTCAGCTAGGTTAGTTGAGCCAAGCTCGGCAGCATCCAAACCAAATGTATTAGAGTAAGACACCACGAGGCCCACCAACTCTTCCTGTTTTTCCTTTTCTGGTGGTTTTGAAATAAGATTAAACATATAATGAACAGATTTGTTATTTCATTGGTGTTGAGGTGTACTGATCTTAGTCGTTAGTGCTGGTTTTGTGCACTCAATTGTGAGCAACATATTTCTTTGTAGACCAGGAGCAAGTGATCGTGTTCTTGGAGGAATCTTTCTATTTCTCTGACCGACTTTGGAGATAACTGAAGACAATCTGGTTCAGTGTTTGGTAGGCCAATTACAGTGTTGTAGATGATGTCAATATTTTGTGCTGTTGCTTCAATCCCTACAGTTATGCAGTGTTTGAGAAAACACTCAAGTAAAAAGAATTCTAAGGCTGAATGATGACCCATTGGAACATTCTTCCCTAAACTCTGATGCAAATGTTACTTTTATTGTCACGCAAAATATCGTTACTTATCATTGTGACTTTAATAGCGTCAAGGAGTATGGCGTTCATTTGCTGTAAACTGAGCTGGTATAAGACACCTCAGAGGTGTCTGTACATTTTTAGATATCTAAGTTCTTATTCTCAGAGTAATGTGTTAGAATTGTACAACTCTATGTGCCTCAATGATTTCACAAGATGCATTTGCAAGTGAAATGTACTTGACAAGTCAATATTCTCAACATCCAGACGTCAATTTGTGCACAGACTATAGTACTTATGCACAGTAGGCCAACATTGTACAACTACAAACTACTATGCCTGCATGATGTCTGGGCGCAAGATCTCCTATAAAAGCTCCTCTCATGAGCCGGAGTTCACAAAGTGTCATCTGGCAAGGTATACTGCATACCCCAGGATATGGATATAAATAGAGGTAAAAATTGTATTGGTCATCCATGCTAGTGTCCATATATTTCTAATGTTAGTGTTCAATGTTGAAGACGATTACACCTTCAATGAGGACGACCTTTCCTTTGCCTTTAAGTGGGAGGGGAGATGGCAGTAGAGGTGCATAATACTGAAGCGTGCGTGTACCTAAACACAATATATACTAATTTGCATAATGTCTGTCCGCTAGGCCCAGGCCAACCGAGTAGTGAGAGAGTCTACGACAGCATCTGCCAATGACTCATTTGGTTTATACACAGCTAATGGAGAAATGTTATCATAGTTCGTCTTACACTGTATTTATTTAGATGTGCAAGCCAACACTTTTGGTAAACTAAGAAAAGATGGCAAGTATAATAGGTGGCAAATCTAAATCATGCTCGGATTTTCGTTTTAGGTTCACAGCCAAAGTTGCTGGGAGTTCATCAGGATACCTGCTCGATGCATATCCTTCCAGTTCTAAGCGTCCTACAAGTGGTCCACCGTGAGTGACATGAATTATTACATTAATCATGTTTGGCATGTAGCAAGTGTTTCTTTACATCGAAAAGTTCATACCAGTTGAAGCAGGAATTTATGCGATCCATTAACCATGCTGTAAAGAACGGTGGCTTCCTATCATGCAGCTTCTGAGACAGTGATTTTGGGGAGTTCCTTCTGTTTAAGAAGAGGGCTGGAGGAGACCTACCAGTAAAGATAGCTGTATCTCACACTGGACTGCAGGTCTCACCCAGTCAACAAGTGTTTACTGCTCCAATATGGGTTTTCAGTCTCCATGTCATGATTGGAAGAGATGGTAAATTAATCGACCCAGAAAATAGCTGCTTTGTCTGGATATCTCATATGGACAGCTGTAGCAGCAGTTAGTCACTCTCCACACTACCCATTCCTGTAACATATTGTATCACACCGCAGTCACATGTCGTTCACGTGCACGGGTATTTCATGTGTGTTGTTGTATCTCTCTATCATTGTTCTGGTCAGGCTAGTCGGTGTAGTACTAACATCTAGCCGTTTTGCATCTCTTGGACCAGCTAAGCGTAAGCCTTGGTCGCCATGAGGTGAATTAACTGCTCTATGGGTGCCTTTACTGGCTAGCTACTGTACATCATTTTAACTAACTCTAGAACCATCCTACTGATGTAAGAAGATGAACATTAGCACATTGCAGGTCTCTTTTGTGTTAAAAAGTAGTATGACGCCTCCTTCAAAACATCAAACCTTTCTGAAATACAGGATAAGCCCCTCACAGGAAACTTCTCCAGGTTCACTTAAGGTGTCTGCTACTTCGAATCTTGCCATTACCTCTATCACAAAGCCAAACATCAATTTTTAAGTACCCAGTATTTCCAAGCTCATTTAAACAGTTATCACTAAGGTCTACCCCTTCATTAAAGTGTTCAAGACCAGCAGCAAAAATTGATCCCATAGCTCCTGAAAAATCACTACATGCACAACACGAAGAGAGCTGTGTCAAAGACCTTCAGATGAGTCCACAGTTTTTGCAGCCCTACGTTTCTAAAAAGAAATTAATATTCCAATGTACACTGAATTAATCAGTCATCTGTGTGGAGGTATCAAAGTAAGCACTATCATAACCACAAGCTTTTGTTGTTATAGTAGAGGTAGACAATGCTTATGTTAATAGAGTTCTACCTATCACTCTCAAAGGGATTGGAAAATCTACTTTGTAAGAGAGTGACATAGCAGAAGCTGTGTGGAAGAATGACGATTTGAAACAGCAAGTGATAAATAAGGCGATGGTCACATTAAGAGAAGAGTGCAAACACATTTGTAGTGTGAAGATGAACTCAATGTGAGTGTACCCCTCAACAACTGCTGAGCTTTAGCATGGAAAGTCTTGGTAATTATCTCATGCAATGTTTTGTTTTTGTTTTAGACAGTAGTACAAATGAACTAGCTCCAAATTTGTGTGTCAGTTGAATCTAATCTTAAAAAATTTGACGAGTGTGCATAGGGATATGATACCAAGGTTATACAGTGGATTTCATCACTGAGTATCTAAATGGTAAAATCTACACCATTGCCATGGACTCTTCCACTGAAATTAGAGATTATTGGTGATAATACAGACAAACTCACCAAACTCTTGACAGACGTAGTAAAGACCATCACTGTTTTCATATGGTACCAGTGAAGATAGGGTCGTACATATCTATCACTCAACCATCTGCAATGGTAAAAGATCTCAAACTGCACACTTTCCTCCTAACCATCAATTATTGTATCAAACTGAAAGATGAGCTTGTAATTCCCTGTGCCAGAGTACTTAATGATCGATTAGCTGTGTTCAAAGACGTACAACAATGTGTTCCATATCTCTGAATTTGCTCCATACTGTCAACCATGCCCTCTGTTTCCTGCTTCATTCCACACAAGTTCTCCAGAGAAATGTCTTTGAAGCCAGAAATAGTATGTACGGGTGTTAAAACCACCACACACCATAACTATTCTTTTTGCTAACTAGGTTTCACATGGAGTGATAATAAAACAGGAAACAGAGGGCATGGTTGACATTATGGAGCACATTCAGAGATATACACCTGTAACTAGCATTAGCACAATTCACCTTTTAAAGTTTGGTGGGGACCAACTGACGCTAGAGCGAGCCTACAATGCTAAAGATGCAAAACTTCAATCAGCAAACCATTGAAAAAACTTCAGGGAATTCTTACAAAGATTGAAGACTGGCATGCTCGTTTTACATTTTATCAGGTATACACTAGAGTTTTTCAGCAACCTTTTTACATCTAATATATATCCTATAGCCATATTATATTGTTGATCCTAGACATTTGCCCATATGCTTATATCTTTCATCCAAAGAGCATCCATAATAGCATTCCTAGTGTGCAGTGCATCAGCTGTATAAAAGTACGTCATAAGTGTTTCACAGCTGTACAAACAGTTTTTTAGCACTTTACAAAATTTACAAGCAGCCATAACAGTAACCCAATTTATTACTTTCTCACACAAGTGATTTTTAATCAGTTGTACAGCAGAGAATCTTAGGGTGAAAAAGGAACATCAAAGCAGCTTCAAACTGCAATCAATCGTACTAACATTCCAGTGAAAGTTATGGATAATCCTATGGCATTTGAAGATTTTATTGACCTCATGCTTGATGCACATAATATAGTAGCTGCTGTTATGGAGCAGTTCTGCCAACCTTACAGATTCCTCTGTATTTTTTCCATATTTTAGCTCTCATTACGTATAAAAAATTGAAAATACAGAGAAATTAACGCGCGCTAAGGCATGTACACATGCACACAATAAAAATTTCTGCTAGAATACGGAAATTCTGAACGGTGCGTACGGATTAGCTTGACTTGAGGTTGGCAGCACTGATGGAGTGTTTCAAAACGAAAGATGTAATGTCCTCACTTACATTGGATATTGGCCAAATACGCAAGATGCCCCAGAGTGACTGGTGGAAATTACTCCACTCTCCGTGGCCATTCAGCAGTTTCTAGATCAATTCATAATTCATGACCAAATTGATTAACTGTCCTCTCATGTACAAGCATTCTCAAGAAAAACAGCGAAGAAGAGGAAGTCTCAAAGATGTGAACAGAAAGAAGAAACAGTGTGAATCAGAAGATGGTATTCACAGTTATGCATGCCGATTTCTTGCCCAGGCATACCTTGGATAAACTTGGGATGCCCCTATGAAGCACCTAGACTATGCTATAGTCCTATGTCCTAGTTGTCTTATGATATCCTAGTTATACCTGGTATAAACTTGGGATGTCCCAATGAAGCACCTGGACTACACCATATTCCTATGTGCTAGTTGTCCCTTTGTATCCCAGGAGGACCAGTGTTGGAAGATGGTGTTGGCCTGTTGCGGATGAATAGTCTCAAGAATGGTCGACCCAACCGTAGGCGACTACAATAGGACCCGACCAGCTGATCAGCTAATTTCATCCCGAATGTCTTGAGTCGACGATGGAAGAGTGGCATGGTAGTAGGTGAGTAGAGGGACAGAAGGAATGAGTTGACAATAGCAATGTAAAACACAAACCAGAAGATATAGCAATAGTTCTTCCTACTCTTAGTCCGGACGCGGTAGTACTGCCGGTACTGATCACTTTTACCCACGCCCGCGATGCACTGGTTGTACAATACAACCGCCTCCTGACATCGCACCTCAATCCTACTTCCATCTTTCTCTCTTCTTCATGCACAGTGTGTGGCGTCTGCCTGGGTGAGCGTGGAGAGCACGGTCACAGGCTTCTTGTCCATCCAGACGGATGCCACGCGGGAACCTTTCTGGCAAAAGGTGTCTTCCCCTCTCTGTAGTGTCACTGACTTTAGTGACTCAGGAAACCCACGTCTAACAGCTCTGCTGGTTCCACAGGTATAAATCCCACCTGAGAGGAGGGAATCGAGAAGGTAAGTTGTTGTGAAGTAGTTGTCAGCAAATATTTGATAGTTTTTCCCACAAAGGGACTTTGTCAATTTGAGGACAACTCTCTCTCCCAGACCCACCTATGTCTGTGTACCATCCGGGGGACGACCAACATATACCTCAAACACATACGTACCCTGTAACAAAGTCTGCTTTCACCCAAACCTTGATCCCTCGCTTGACAGGCTTGAGAGGTAAGTACTGCTTCCAAATATATCTTCCTATAATGTTGTAAAGTATGTTATGTGCACTCCAGCATGGCATGTATTACAGATGTGTACAAATACTGTAGAGATATCAAAGTCTATAATACATTACTGCTCTGACTGATGTGTATCACCGGATTATACATTTTGAATCAAAGTAGTAAAGAAACATAAACACAAGGCAAGTGTACAGCAATACCAATGTATTTGCATGAATTATACATACATACATACATACAT
>JAODVQ020351638.1:0-11655 GCA_025400075.2 Phenganax stokvisi | reverse complement strand
TCTCTCTCTCTCTCTCTCTCTCTCTCTCTCTCTCTCTCTCTCTCTCTTTCTCCCTCTCTCTTGCTCTGATCATTATAGAGGTGACGGGAGTGGAGTGTGATGCAGTAGAAGAGTGGTACAAGATTGTAGAGTTGGCCAAAAGAGCAAATGTATGTACATAATACAATAGTATTAGACCACATACATGTCAAAGAAGCTCAAATGGTCGAGTGGAACAGCCACTCAGCCTAATCTTTTGTGAAAAACTCATTTTTTCTGATCAAAATAAAACCACTTACATATAATCAAATCCAAGTATCCTCTTTAGAGCCTTGTCCAAATATTGCGGTCCTAGTAGACCCTTCATCATCTGCACTCCATATAGCTTAACCTGTTTATCATCACCTGCCTCTAATACGATCACCTCAACACCCATCAGTGCCACAGTACCATAGGAAACACTGGTTTATACACTCCATAGTGAGACCACAACCTAGAGGTGGTCACAATGATGTTTAACTATACTGTTGTACACTGTATATACTATGACAAGAATACTGGTCATATGCTCTCTCATACATTATGTATAATGTAGTAGCAAAGTGACCAGCAAAATAGTGTGATTCTACTACAGGTGATATTCAATGGAATTGATGTTGGTGAATATTTCGACTATGCCGTTTCATCACTCTGTGTTGCTCTTGGTATTAGTTACATAGCAGCCAGTTCTTATGGACATAGTGTCATTGTTGATTGCTATCCACCTGCTCTGATCCCTGCTGATGGTCCATGTTGGGCATGTAATAATGCTCCCAGTGACTGCAGTGTTCTCGCGAGACTAACTCCACCATTCATTACTCACCTACAATCCATCTCCTTTATACCTAAGGTTAGTTGGTAACTATACATGTCGGCAATGCTGCACATGCTCGTCCTGTTCACCGAATAAGTGCTGCCAGAGGTTTCACACCAGTCGAGCGGGAAACACATGGCCAATGGCTAGAGCAGTTCACTTAGTCTGTGATATCGTCGTGTTGCAGGTGCACGTGGGTTACATCAACTGAATATTAAAGTACTCTTTTAATGTAGTAATGCTGCATTACACTAGCCAAAAACCTGATAAAGAAATAACTATCTAGCCTGTGGAGTTGAACAGTGATGTTCATTTTGGCAATTATTTCTTGTACATTAGTAATCCATTTAAATAATAGTCGTACATACTGTCACATGTATTGTACATATACAGTTACTTATATCCTTTCAACTTTTCTATGTTTTAATACTAGTATTATGCACATAAATACAATAGTGGCACTTTAGTGTATTCGTGTAAGTGTCTGTATGTATGTATATATGAACATTTGATGTTTTATCTATAAATACTGCTTGCTTGAGAATTAACGATAGTGCATTCTCTGAAAATACTTTGTTCCTAAGATCTATCTTCTCACCACTTGTAATGTATGGTATTGTGTGTACCGTATAGTGCTTATATTTCGCGGGCCTAAATTTTCGAGAATTGCTGTTTTGAATGAATTCATTGAATAAATTTCATGAATGCGTGCTGTGCCCTGTTTGAGTGACAGCGCAGGGTCATAGTTTTTATTGAATTAATTTCCTCGAACGCTTCCAAATTCACGAAATTCTCGAAATTAAAAACCCGCAAAATATAAGCGCTATACAGTATCCACTGTTGTAGTCTATGATACATTGTTATTGTAGGTGTAATTGTAAAACCTCAAAGTCTACATTGTACTCTATTGCTCAGGATTCTCATATGCCTACAACACAAGATGTAGGGTCCTCAGTGATTGTCGCCTCTCTAGCTGGCTCACTTGCCACGGGTTCATGGGTCAACAGTCTCCATGGTTACCAGATACCTCACTGGACTAGTTGTGATATAACGAGTCTCTCAATGACATCATTCCGTGTAGAGAGACAGTCATCCTGTCTCATCTCTAGAAGTGCTCCCAGGTATAGCTATTCAATTATTACAATGGAAACATGTTAAGTGGTGTGAACATAGTTTTCTAATACCTATAGTGATGCTTAGGGTGGAAATTGTCAGCTAAGGAATATACCATACCTAGTGTATGTTATATATCACCAGGAGCTTATGAGCCGCCCGAAGGAAAAACACCTTCCTTATACGGAAGCCATCTCAAGTGGTGAGTAGGAGGCACACGTAGTAAGCCTACAGCTGAGGGGAACTCCCCACTTGAGATGCCTCCCGTATAAGGAAGTTGTTTTTACAGTTCATATGCCAATGCCGTTGTGTGTTGGATGCTCCTTGCTGCCCTTCGGGCAGCTCATAAGCTCCTGATATTACTTTATCACCCACATTCCAATATGATCCAAAATTCTTTATTAATGGGGCCCTTGTACTATGTCACATAATGTCAATATATAGTGTGATTTATACTTGACAATTTTCAGATATTCTCCACTGTGCATTGATATCTATTTTGGAGTAGACAAAGTCTCTCTATCCCGAGTTCCCGGTTCCACTCTCATTTTATCTACCTCTCCCTCACCCTTGAAAGATGTCATCTCTGACCCTCACAACATTCCCGATAGCACAGTATCTCTACCTGCCATTCCTTCTACTAGCATTCAAATATGGTGAATATTGTTCTTGATTGTTACACATTATCATTTGAAAGACTAGCAGTAGCCAGCTCAAACATAATAGGCACTATTTCTAACTATAGACCTTGGACTAGTAATTTTAATGGAAGTCTACTAAATAAAGATATCTATTTACCTAAAAACTAATGGGGAAAGTAGTACATTGATTAGTGTGCCTATGAATCCTCGGCTCACATGCGTATAGTTGTTCTGTTTCTCTATTAGTCGGCCCGTCCATCTCTCTGTCTGTGGTGGCCATTTATATGCTCCCATATAGGTGTGTGCATTCCATGTGACTCTTATGTACCTTTTCTTGCTAATGTGGTGGTTGAACTAGTATGCTGCTGTGTGGAAAAAAACTGACATGTTTGTCGCAGGTTTTTTACTAATGAAATGCAAGGGGGCGTGGTTTGTTATAGTGTTCATGCCAAGACAGCACTGGGGGTTTGCACTTCATGTTTCTTTTTCTGTACTAGTGAGGAGGTAGTTGAGGAAGGTAAAATACCAGGTGTTATCTCTCTTCCGTTGTTAAAGACTAATGATGGACCAATACCTGCTCTTGTTAGGTAATCACTCATCACTCACCTACCCACCCACACTACTCATTCACTCACCACTTGCCAACTCACTTACTCACCTACCTACTCACCTACTCACCCTTGGATCCCACATTCACCTGCTGAATTTCTCACTCCCACACTTCCTTACTCATTCATCTACCACTTTATTATAACACTCATCCATTATTTACTAACTTATCTCTCTTTACCCAATCATCTCACACAGTGGAAGAAGGTCAGCAATATTGCCCACTCCTCAAGGTTGCTATAGACTGAAGGGCTGTGGCTGCTATCTTGATGATGACGACAGCCAGCTTCAATTTCCTGTTGAAAAACTTAAGGCATGGGTTATAAGTATATGTCATTAAACTTTTGAGATTCTGTAATTATGGTAGAATAATGCATTCCATGCGTAGCACATTAATACCCATCTACACGCAGTATAATTGCGATTTAATAATGCGCTAATTATGTTGCAATATGCAAGTTTTAAAACATCGCATTTTGTGTCCTACGATATACCCCTCATTTCTTCCCTGGTCTTCTTTCTTCCTCCATCCCTTTTCTTTAGCTACATACGTAACTCACTTCCATCTTATATTCCTCGGTTTTTCTTTTCTGCCTACAATGTATGTACACTCTCTTATTTCATGGAGCCCACTAGTCCTAGACACACATTGGTGCAATGGTGACAACCGCTATCATTTTGCATGTGTCCTATGCCTGATGTATGTAGGCTTAAAAATCATTGAACGTAGTGATGTAGTTGTTCCCTCCTACTATCCTCATAGGGATCAGAGAAAGTGGAGATAAGAGGATGTTGTTTCCAGAACACGGCCCAAAATGAACAGTCTATGTGTAGCATTATTACTGATCTACTGAAGGAGGAGGGAGATATCACTGTAGGAAATAGGTTCCTGTGTGTGTGGAGATACAGTATTCCTGGAGAACCCTATAATCAGGTCTGAAACTGAATCACGGTATAGTCACTAGTAATAACTTCGAAAGAGAATAACCTCTAAAGAGAAGGCCACATAGTTCATTCTTAATATATTGTTTTCTTGTTAGTGGTTATATATATAATGTTACAAGGAGGACACATTAAATTACGAAGTGCAGCTGTATATATTAGGGAGTAAAAATAGTTTAATATGTTAGATAATTGGAGGGTTGTTTACGAGATGCAATAGGTTAGTTAGAGTCCGCTGTAATAATATGAGGAGTGGTCACTTTATGAGTGGTTGTGATAGTAGTACAGGACGTATGATATCAGTGTGTATACTTGTCTACCCAATTACTTTGCAGATACCAAAATATTGTGGAGTATTTGAGACATTTGGTGAGCGGAGACTAGCGACAGATCTTCTTCACGGACTAGCACGTCTCTTACCTTACATCCTGCCTACTCTGTCACTCTCCACTGTCCTATCCCTCTTCCCACCCTCTCGGATTAATGAAACTAGTGATGGAACATGCAGTGTGACCTCTACATGGTCTGCCTGCTCTACAGGAACCAAGGTATTATGTAGGCATAGTGAAATTTATAACAGTAACGACAATTCACCTACATTTAACATTTCACCGAAAAAGTTGAGGCATTGTTTAAGTTCATGCTTATTGGCTTCTGATACTATGCATTATTAACAGGTCGCACTTGGATGGCCGACATATTGGACGCATGTTGCACCTCATGGTCATTATGGGCCGATATGTATATGGACAATTCCATAATGAATAATGTATTATGCACAATGTGTTTTTCCGCGCATGTATATTTAATTCCACATAGTGCGCAACGTGTTGTATTTGTCAGGCATGGTTATACATAATGTTTTAAACTCTGGTCTATTGTGCCACTTTTCATAGTCTAGATCTGATATGTTCAATAATATCAAATTTGCGTACATCTACAATTCATGAATGTATATATGTATATAGTACCCGTATGTAACGGGCACTGCTGGTAACAAGTATTACTATGGATGTCCACTAGCAGTGGCTTGGTAGGAAGCTTAATTTTTACTAATGCAGCAAGAGCCCATCAATCTATGCCACACCCCTCTCCCTGAGACTCCACCCACTAGCCCTCCTGATGGATTACCAACAAGATTGCTGGGAGAATGGTGTCGATGTGTTCACCACCTTCGCAATATCCTCTCTCTTGATAACCACAGGTGAACATGTGAATCACAGGTTAACTATACTAATGTATTAACCACAGGCTGACCATACTAATGTACTAACAACAGGTTGACCATATTAATGTACGAACCACAGGCTGACCATATTAATGTATGAACCACAGGTTGGCCATACTAATGTATGAACCACAGGTTTAATTACCACCTCAGCTGCATTAAGGACTGTCCGCGTACTAAGAAGTGGATGCGATGTCGAATTACGTAACCACGCCCACCGGCTTTAACATATACGGAAAGTATACGGAAACCGTGCACTCAAAGCGGCAACCGCCTGTGAGGATTGCCTAATCGCGCAGAGAACTCCAGGTTTACTGGATACAGAGCTATCTATCCATCAATCATGTGCTACTGGGCGTACTGGTGCGGAGAAGCTCTCTACTTTCGCTTTCCTGCGCCAGCTGCTTTCTTCTTGTCATGACGTAATTTGGTAGTTAACATAATACGGATGCGCAAATTTCAATGCTTGTCGTCATAGAGTTTCCACGGGCAAGGTGGAGAGGTTCCCGTAGGTTTTGTGCGTCCTTTTCTGGTCTAGCTAAGAAAGAATAAAGTATTTTTGCTGTCTATCCAATGGGGAAGTGTCTACAGTACGATAGTGTTAATCTATGTGCATTTATCTCGTGCGTTTTACGTTATTTATGCACCTCGCGTTTCTTGCGGAGCCATCACGGCGTTTTTTTAGTTTCCCCGTTAGATAAACTAACTTAAGGTAATCCGCTTATTACATTCTGTATGAAATTATATCTTATATCCAAGTGCAAAACCGCCGCCTATAAAGAAACAAGAAAAACAAGATTACATGTAATTAAACATGATGGGCGTGGTCATCAATGATTAAGATTGTAACTGATTAGGATAAGAATTTCTACGTAAAGTTTTCAGAACTACCCAGTCCTTAATACCCCTGAGACTGGAGCGTAAAATTATAGTAGCCTTAATATGTAGGTGCAGGTTGTTCTTACATGAGGTGTTACCATTCAAAGTTAAAACAAGTAACATCATAAAATAACTATGTATATCCTTAATCAGTGCGAAAAGACCCAAAGGAACCATGGAGAGTACCCGAGAGTAAGAGTAATTGCCACCCGGAAACCATCACCTGTCCGCAGCAAGCGCAGTCACGTATATTGGTGCATTACATTAAGGCCAACATACATGGTGCAACAATGTTGTATGCAAGTTGCACTTCTCGCAAAATGTACTCATTCCATTTGCTTTTTTTGTATAGACAAGGCTCAATATTGGCATCACTCTACTGGAGATTAGGATGGGAAGTGGGTGTGGTATCTCGTATCCTAGCAACCAAAGGTATCAATTGGGGTTATTTCTTTGATGTGGACAACCCATTTGAACCACACTGCAATCAACATCCCAACAACTTTATTATTCTTCCTCCTGTGAGTAAGTGAGTGTACAGAATAGTACGAAGGTTTTGCCCTCTCTTTGGAGGCTGTCCTTATCTCAGAGGCTTGCCTTGTTTGCTTGTATTTCAACTTTTAAAACATTTTTAATCATTAGAAGGTTTAATGTTACACTCTATTTGCAACAATCACCAACTGTAGTGGTGATTTCCCTTGGAATCTTTTTCCCTTATCTTATTCAAGTTTTGACAGATGCATCAGAATAATAATATTTACACCAATTATAAGTATGGAGATGCCCTGCCGTGAAATATGAATACCAGGATTACACTGAAACTGACAACAAATGCATAGATTAGCTTAGCCACCTCTTGTTCGTAAGTGACTGTCGGCACACATATCAGCCTTAGCTTCGATCAATGGCCTATCAATCAAGGCCTTTTCCGTTCAGAAGCTCGTAATGCTCTTAAACTGAAGTTTTACAAACCTATAGTGCGCCCTTGTGATGGCAACATTGTCTTCCAACTTACACGGCCGTCTGCGAGAAAGCAAGGTGCGGCTTCAGTGCTTATAGGCATTGTTGTATGTGGAAAATTCCATTGGGAATGCAGAATTAGTCCGCTGGCTGGAAGCGGGAGGCGTCTACTTCTCATTGTATTGCACTAAAGGTAATTTCAATCCTTAACACGGTGAGTGTCCTTAGTGTAAGTGTCCGCTTTTCAAGGGTTATAGAGGGCTCGACTGTACAATGACCCTCCGAACAAGGCACACTTGGAGAAGCAAGGCTGAGGTATATAATGTATAGGCTCATCTCAAAGGGGCCCTTTTATACTTATGTAATAATGCTATACACAGTGAAACCTCCGAAAAAGGACACTCAGTAGAGAGGACGCCCTCCGAAGAGAGGACACTACTTCTGTCCCCATTTGAACCTCTCTCATAGTTAAATGTCTCCGAAAGAGGACAGCCTCTGAGGAGAGGACATGAGAGCCGTTCCCGTAGTGTCCTCTCTTCGGAGGCTTCACTGTATAGTGTTAGAATGATAGCAAATTCTTATTTCCTACAGGGTAGCAAGCATCTTCTTGCACCAGTTGATTTTGATCTTTCGTTTGAGAAAGAAAGATTTGTGTCTCCATACTCTGGAATATATGACGAGTCTCTGTTCCAATCCTGGATGGAATCAGGACTGACTGAAATGGAACGTGCTCTTGGTGGAGATGTTGGAAACTCTGGTGTCACTAAATTAGAGGTACATAGTTTTCAAGACAATATCATAATACTATCTACATACAAAGTAGCTCTTAAACACATTTTTTTGGTCATTCATATGCATGCAATGCTTATATACAACAAACTGACTACCACAAACATGGGGTGATGGTAGAGATCTTCTATTGCAATTACAGTCAACCTTACCAAGGGATTTGTCTGGGTTGAGGTCTTTCCCTAGTATCTCAATTAATTTTCCCCTCTAAGTTACATCATGTTTGGAAGCCCAATAGTTTATTTCATTCATTCTGATTGTCAGGTAAAGTTGTGTCCTGCTCACTCCATCCTGGAATGTGGACTGAGAGATACAATGGTCAGTGGCTATCGCAGGGGACTACAGTTTTATAGCTCAGAGAAGGAAATTGAAGAACATGGAATTATAAGAACGGCTATGGACTACTTTGTGTGCCTAGCCCTCATTCTTGCCACATGTGAAACCTGATTATTCTTACAGTTGCATGGTTCTTTGATCAGATATAGTGTTTCAAAAGCATTAAAGTGCAAACCCTCGACGCATGTGTGAAGGTATAGCTCCAAGCCTGACTGCATCATTGTTTTGCTGCCATGGGGCTCAAAGAGAAGCTAAATTTGTAAGGGCCCTAGTTGACAGTAGTGCTTTCACTAGGTAGAGAAGCAAAGGTCTGAGAATACACATACATTAACCAGGTATCACAAATTGGGCGCATGCGTGTAACACACGTGGTCTATACACCGCCATGCGTCGAGTAGCCACACCCTGTGTGTATAAAGAAAATGGCTGACAGTGAGTACACGTAAGTATACACTATGGGGGGAGCTGGTTGATCTCCGTAGTCAGCGAAAGAGTGAGTGTTAATCCCATGATAAGTAGCTATCCACAGTTATCTTATTGCTCTTTGCTGCTGTTTTTTCATGCATAAGAGGTATGCAGTCCTCACGCAATATTATACTTTCTTAAACTCTTCAAGGATAGTATATACAATGAGTTCTTTTCCTTTGCCTTCCATCTACATATATATCATACAGGATACTGAGTTCATGGCCACGTGTACCAAGGACATATTTCCAAGCTGGGTATACTGTGCTAGCATAGTACAGTAAAGAAGTGTCTGACTTCCCTTGCCTTGCCTTTGTCTTGTCAACCAGACTCTCACGCAAGTCTGGTTCACGAGACTAGCCTTGCCTACTGTTGTGTTGTATAGGGCGGAGCCCCCGAAGGGGGGTGGAGCGACGGTCCCGACCACTTCTTCCTCAGGGTTGGGCTTAGGTGCCAAGGGCTGTTGACCTTGGATTCTTCGTGAGCGACGAGTAGTGGTTTGTATGCAAATGCACTGGTTTCTGACATGATGTAGGTTCCTTTAGTACTAATTACCCTGGTGCTAGTTACCCCACTTCAAAAAACTTCCTGCAAGCTTCTTGATTAAGATCTACAGACTGGATCAACTCCTGCCCCGTCCTGATGCAGCCATTACTGCCTATCCACATATTGTTACACTCAAGCACTGGATGCTAGTATTGTAGTCTTTCTTTGCAGGACCATGGGACAGCGGTGGACTGTAAACATTTACGGCAGGATGTCCCAGCTTCCAAAACCCTTTGAAAAATGACCTGAAGAAAAAAACTGAATGTTACTTTAACTAAAGGGTTTTTGACATTGAGTATAAGTCACCAGAAGACGATCTCCACAAAAAAGTGATTATCAAAGGGTTCTTTACCTTAGTTCCCATTGCGAAATGTGTGTGGGTAATTGTTGGTCACTACGCCGGTGAACATACTAAGGCAGATAATATTTAAACCATGCAAACAAGCCGTGGAGCAATCAACCAAGGGATCACATGTACCATCTCTATGCTCCACTGGAGTCCCTTTTTATGCCGACTCAATTCTATAAAGCTATCGAAAACATCTGGTAATCAAAATTATGATTGAGTGCAAGACCAGGTTCTGGGAGAAGGAAGGTAGAGCTGGTGGTTTCAGTAGGACCAACTTCCCAATATGACAGATCCATTATTCTAGCTGTACTCCTCCAGATGGTATCACTCAAGGAATACTACTCGTGTACACCTGGAAATCTGAAGCACTTCTCTTCGGTGCTATTCCCGAGGAGCTAGCAGTTTCTGAGGCTGTTCAACAAATCTTGGAAATCCACTCACAAATTGAGATAAAATTCATCCAGGGAAAAGTGAAAGCATGGTACAACGACCCTGCCCAACAGGGTGCCTATGCTCTTCTGAAGCCGAAACAGGTGCAGAATGTTGTGGCTGATGTATCCATGGAGGAACGTCTATTTTGCCGGAGAGGCTATATCGTTTGATCCAAGTTGCCCATAAGTCTGGTCTAAGAGCTGCCTACAAGTTCTGTGCCAGGAATGAGAGCAATAACGGACAATAAGAATGATTAGTCTGTAGGTATTAAACTAATCCTTTATAGTTAGTTATAAATTTGATGTGTGCCACTCTCATGTATACTGAACAATAATAATTAGCCAATAACGTGCATTTGTTAAATTTATATACTCATTTTCTTTACGTGTATATCGTGTATAACTGGTGTGACAATATGTAATGGCGTGCTGGGAATCCATCCTTGAACATAATTACAGGTAAAATGTTCCTAATTAGACCAATTAAGACTCTGGCAGGATGTAACACTATGCAAGTTAAGTAATTATATCTGGTGCCAAGTGCCCACACAAAGTACAATAACAACAACAACATGATACTTATAATTATAATAATGTCAGAGATAAGTCTGCAGAGTAATCTATTTCTTCTTTTAATGCTACAGTATGCATTTAACAACTCTATAAACTATAATGTTGAACTTTGTGATAAAGCATCCAGAGACACATGTGCAATGGGCTATATATACCTTTGAGAAGGCAAGTTAATGCCTCCTTATACATGATGAGTCTCTATTCTAAGTATGAGATGGAATAGCTAGGTTTTTGGTGAAGATGTTGAAAACCCAACTAGTCACTAAGCATGTTAGCTAACTCGCTACAATAATATCAAGTCTCCCACTGATAAGGAAACACAGTATTACTGAACCACTCTTACCCCTCTGTAGCTGCCCTCGATGCAGCTATAATGATAATGCAGATATGGGACTATCACTAGGTGACAACTCTTTTTTGTCTCAGAGAAATAATTTTATTCAATAACATTTTAAGATATACAATAGCTACTATGTACTAAGTGTGCCTATATTTACAGTGAAACATCTCTATAAACGACAACCTCAGGCCAGAATATCATCTACCGCCTGATACGCTGGAGAAATGATCCTGAATCGGCGAAATACGCGAGCTGCGGGTACTGTCCCCAATCATACAATACATTAGGTCGTGACGTCACGTTATCAGTGATGTCACGCTAGCGTCACAAAATTCATCATCTGCGCGCGCCGATTAACGTATGCGGCTAAACGTGACTAATAGCGCGTTAGATTTCATCGCGCATACGTTGCTCGCGGTCCTACACGTCATCATAATGGAAAACTTACCGCAAAATGCCCTACTGTCGCCGATTCGGGCTCGTTTCTCAGGCGCATCAAGCGGTAGGTAAAAAATACGAAGTGGTTATTCGTCCGGTAACCGTAAGCCTTCAGCCGTCCGGCAGTCGGCACTGAGCGTGCGCGTAACCTTTGACCTTCATACTTAGAAAACATAACGATAGT
>JAODVQ020351530.1:0-11655 GCA_025400075.2 Phenganax stokvisi | reverse complement strand
TAATCGGTATGTAGAGTTGGGCAAGTTATGCCAAGATTGTAAAAGATTAAGAGAGGGACGTAGCGTAGGTGAATGTAAAAAATATATCATTGAAAATTTGAAGAACGTGTTTTTGTGTAACCAGCGGTGCAGTTAATTTCGTTGAACGAAGACAGCGAATTCTGCGACACTAACGTTGTTTTGGTTCGGTTCTTTAAAGTACCTGTATTAAGATATGCAGGTATTACACATATTTACGAAACTTGAAGTCAGCGAAGTAAAATAGTGTAGATACATTCTTACACTAAGGAAATGACACAAACATGAGAATTCCAAGAAAGTTTTGGTTCGCAAATGTTCATCTTTTCAGTCATTTCTGAATTGCATATATTACCTTAAAATTCCTGGCAAATACATGGCTTTATGAATTGAAGTAACTATATGCATCAAAAATAAGCATAGTGGCATGCAAACGTTTCTATTGGTTGGATATGTATAGGATAATGCCCGAGCTCGAGGTATTGTTAAAAATAATGACCGAGCGTAGTGCGAAGTCAATTCAAATAGAAGCTTACTCATCTATGAAATAAATTACATGACAAATGATTAAAGTGGCCTGTTGAAATACACTGGTGAAAATATGCAATTTTCGATCAAGTTCTACTAAGTATAATGTTTATTAGATGCGAAAAGGTTATTATTATTAATAAGACAACTAAAACAACGCACTTTTATCCCTAAGGAATTAAATGTACAATTATATGGCCTATGTAGCAATTCTATTCAACGTACCATATCGTCAACATAAAACTCGGTTAGGACCAACATAGAATACTGCACTGCAAATACCGCCGCAATTATTTACCACGCATTTTGCTTCAGGATGAAATGCACAAAATTGGCCCTCGCACGGGTCGCCAAAGCATATAACTGGATAGTCGCAGTTCTCTAAAATCAGTAGAATGCTAAAATAAGTTCATGTAACCTTTCTAGTACTACAGTATTACAAAATTGTCACTTTTTTCAGTTCACCTTTATCGATGCCCAATTAAGCAACTCTCTTGAATATTAGTGTTAAGGTCCCGTTTACTCGGTACTGCATGGATTGGCATGGAAGGTCACGACATCACATCAAACATGTTCGAGGTGAGTTTAGCTCATAAATTTATGACAATGTTGCATCACTCAATAACAACTAGTCATGGAAAAGATTGTTGAAACAAATATAAGCGTAAAGTGAGTAAAGTCGATGCCGAGACCATGCAAACCGGTGCCATGTAAACAGGAGACGGGGGCCTGAGTATCACTTATGTTGCGGTTCAGAAAGTCTTGCATTGCATTGGTATAACGAAGAGTGCATTATTTCTAAATAAAAGCTGCATATCACCATGCGTTTTTATATTACTTGCATATGAAAATTTGAATCATTCAAGTTTCTTAGAAATACATGTTGAAAGTAGTACACTGAATGGTAACGGCTCCACTTTGTGGCTCTGGTTTGTCCCGAGTTTACCCCGATTTACAACGTGCGTGCACGCGAGTATGAAAAACGAATAAGTAAAAAGCAACCTCAAAGTACTATGCAATGATGAATTGGTTAGAACTTACGAGGCCAGAAAGCAGGCTTACTCTCCGACTCATGAACCTGAAAAGTATACAAGAATATTGGTATCATAACATCGTCAATGTAATTTTTACTGAAAACAGATCACAATAATAGAAGTGAAAAATATATAATCGGACTAAAATAATTCTCATCCAATATTACTTACCATGAATGCAAAGGTGATGAGAACAAACAATGTACACTTCATATTGGTTTTTGAAAGTCCAAATAAGCAAACTCTTGGATTTCAAACTTGCCATCCTACTTTATACTTACTGTCTATGCAGGGAAAATGACGATTATAGGATGGTGCAACCATCAGGACAAGTATAACTTCCGTTTCGGGCACTTATATAAATTAAATTGAACTTCCTCAGTACATTGTAATTATTTTGTTTTGCAGTTATATCAGTTACCCTGGTGTTTATTGTAGTGTATAGCCTAATGAAAGTGTCGGTTGGTCGTTAAATATCGATATTTTCTTTCAATGTCTTCTGTATCACTGAGTTCTGCTTTCAAATAACAATCTTGAAAGAACTGAAGAACTCAATAATGCAGTTAATGCAATTTTCCTCTTGATCACTTGGTTCCAAAGTTCCGTTGTATAACAATTCCAGCTTCATTCGGACCGTAATAGCTATCATGACGGGCAAAAACACCGAATGTCTCCAAGGCAATAAGTAATTATCGAGACATTTCTATTGGGAACATCAATTGTGTTCCCATAATTGGACAATTGCCTTAGAGGCAGTTAGAATTTTTGTTCTAATGGCTCTAACGGTCTGAATGAAGCTTTTAGTTGTTATGAACTTTTGTAACGAAAGGACAACAGGAACAATCCATTGACTATATATGCGCTTTTGATTTGCCAAATGGTTTTTTATAGCCGTACATGTATATGGTCTTTGCTAGAAAATGTTCGTATTTGGAGATAAATGCTAAGTTTTCTTATAAACTCGTAAGTTATCCTACGATTTCGCGTCTTTCAATCCAAAACAAGACGCTGTACAAATTCCACCACTAGCCGGGCACATGAGCCCAATAACCTTAATTTTGCTATGTGTCCGGCCACCCTGTTTAATTTTGGAAAACGCGTTACGGGACTGCAATTATACAGTACAGATACAGCTAAGTATAGAAAAAACATTGTTTGACCCTCCATTACCTGTATTTTTGGCATGCCCTGGCCATAACTAAAAAAGGTAAAAATACTCTTGAGGCATGATTTCCAGTTTTTGACGCACGTAAAAGTTAAAGTTGCAATAAAACCTATCTTATAAAAAATCGCGAGAAGAAACGTTAATAATTTTGAATTCTAAATGCTTACGGGTCTATTTGTTTTTGTAATTTTAAAAACTATAAAACTTTGAAGGATTTAAATTTTTACGTGCGTGTACGTGCGTGTCAATAATGCGTAACTGGAAAGCAGCCTTTATTTTGCTTAGAAAAGCCGGACTTATAATTCAACGGGTCTCACGCAAAGTTAGCAGTTAGTTGTGGAGGAAATTGACAGCTATAATGTTCCACAATAAGTAAACATTTTGCTTCGTGTGTAACTAAGTTTTTTAAAATGTGGGAATCTTGTTTGGGGCAATCACGGACCAAGTTCTAGGAAATGAACTTACATGGCTACTTTTGCTATCATGCTTGAAAGTAATTTGCCTTTTAATAGACAGTCTGATTTGCAGGTAAAGAGAACTTCGAAATTGTAGAGCGTAGTAATTTACCACTTTATCTTGAGACCCAATGATAAAATACAATACATTAGAAACTCCGAAAATAACATATTTTACGAGAATATCTATTAAAATTTTTATAAAATGCTTTCAATATCCTTAGTTTCCGTTGTACTGCATTTTTATCATGAACCACTAAATTCGTTCTCGGTGAAACATGCAATCCAATGCAATCCAATAACTTAGTCGTAAGAGCTCATCGTTTACCCTGTTTAGAGTATATATACGTACTGTAGCTACGTTTCTTGCGATGTTTTGAAGCTTTTCCTGTAGAAATCGTTAATTGCGCGTGGTTTTTACAACTCTTTGTTCTGTATGAAAGCTTGCATGCGCAGTGATCATATGCAACCCATCATAGTAACAGCGGCAGTGACGGATGTTGCCAGAGCAGCATCAAACTACATATGATTAGTTCCCTGCTTGACAAAGTTGCTGACTTCAAAGCTACTTTTCCGATATTTTCATAGCACAGGTAGTATTTCCGCAAAGGATCATGGTAAAATCGACGTGCCACTCTCTTTATTGTTATTTTGAAATAATCATGATATGAGATTTTACTCATTAAATTGCAACTAGGCTAAATTACTAGAGAAAACATTAATTTTATTTACACTTGGAAAGACTAGAGTTATTTTATTTAATGTCGAAAACGAAAGGGCCGCCTTTAATCCGGTCAGTTTTACCAGTAGCTAAACTTATATAGTGCTCTAATTCGATCATTTATGCAAAACTCTTTATGGGTGGATGGATGGATAGATTGATAGTGTCATAAAAATCACATTGTAGCCCCACTGGATGAATTGCGTGATTGTAGCTACACTAAAAATAATTACTTACAAATCATATTAACGTGAACGTAACTAGGACCAACACAATAAAACATCATACACATTTGAATAACCTATTACATATGGCCGGAATAAAAGTATGTTGGAATCTATTTGTATTTTCAAGAGATAATTTTTGACAGTTACTAATTGAGTTCATGAGATAAGGGTGTGACATCCTTGATCAACTCTAAACATATATCGTTCCGACTCTCCTTCAGCGGTTTTGAACCTGATTCACGTAAAGTCTCTTAGTAACTCAGCCGTGGAAACTTAAGTATTGCATAAAACAACGCGTGACAACCATGGTGATTGGTTTTAATAGTTCTAAAAGGAGCTGTTTAAAATATTTAGTAACAATGCTAAACTTAGAATAACCATAAAAACTTAGTAAAACGCAAGGCCGCAGACCGCTCTTCATGTGGACACAATGTCTGTCTTGGCCAGTGCGTCTTTGGTATAATTTTCCCGGGGCGGTCCTGCTCCAACTGTCAATGTGATTTAAGGTAGTAATTATTGAAGAAGCATTTGTGGCATTCACATAAACCAATAGCAGTATTTAAAGATACTGTTGTTGCAAAGCCCTCTCGCTTGTAACGATACCTTACAAAATGCGTAAAAACAAACTAAATCAAAGCAAAAAACGAAATTTGTATTTCTGCTGCACCAAATTACATACGCTGTTAATCCCTATACTATTTTATACTGCTGAAATTCATTCCTATTGTCGGTGACTCAATTCATCTCTTTGAGCTAGCTATAGTAAAAAGAAAAAAACAAGAATATAGGATTATTCTTTATTCCATTTGCCAAAAGTGCTTGTATTATAGAAATTAAGTCAGGTCCTACAATAGGTCACATACAAGGATGCAGTTGTCTCTTGCAAAACTAACGTTGCTTTGGTTTGGTTTTTCCAGTATATATAGGTATTAAGATCAGGGATTGCACAGTATATTATGTACTTAAACTTGGAGTCAGCGAAGTAATAAAATAATGTAGTTACCTTCTTACACTAAGGAAATGACAGAAAGATGAGTTTTGACTAAACGTTTTGGTTTGGAAATGCTCATCTTTTATCATTTCTGAATTGCATAGAAATTACACTAAAATCCCCAGCAAATCGCTGGCTTTATGAATTGAAGTAACTATCCATTAAGAAAAACCATTGTAGCATGCAAATGGTTGGATATATTCAAATAGAGCTGACTCATCCATGAAATAAATTACATGACAGGCGAAAACATGCAATTTTTAATCAATTTGTATTGAGTGTAATGTTTGCTATGTGTACTATAGATGCATAGAGTTTTTTATCATAAACAAAACAAACAAATATAATGAACTTTTTGTAGCCTACGTAGCAATTCTATTCACCTTACCATGCGCGAGAAAGGTTCAGCCGTCAACAAAAAACTGGGTTTCCACCAACAACAAAAAATACTGCATGGCAACCAAAGCAATAATTTGGCACGCATTGTGCACCAGGATAAAGTTCACAACGTTTGTGCTTGCAAGGGTTTTCGTCACATTGAGCTGGATTTTCGCATGTCGCTGAAATAGGTAGAATACTAAAATAAGTTTACGTAACCTTTCTATTGCAGTGTTGGACAAAAGTCACTGTTTTCAGTTCATCTTCATTGATGCCCATAGTGAGCAACGCTCTTAAATATGGAGCCTGATTTTCACTTGGAACGCAAGCATAAACGAGGAAACAAAAGGAGAGTTTTCCTGTGAGGATTACAAACACAAAGCAGAAAGAATTTTCCTTTGAGTTTCCTTGTGCTCTGCCTTGTGTCAATGCTTATGTCGTATGCTTCATTGCGTTTCTTTGTTTCCCTTTTTGTCTTAACTTTTCCTTATGTTTGCCTTGCAAGTAAAGACCATGCAAGCCACCAGATCGCAAGGTCAAAACATCAAATTAAGCAGTGAGGTGAGTTTAGCTCATAAATGTATGATAATTTTGCAGCACTTAATAACAACTAGTCATAGAAAAAATTTTTCGAACAAATACAAGGGTACAGTGAGTAAAGTCGATGCCGTGACCATGCAAATCCGGTACCGTGTAAATGCATGAAGTGCGTAAATTATTTCTAAACAAGGGCTGCGGAACCATATAGAAACATTGGGGGGGGGGGCACCAGCAAAAAAGGGCACTTTCTCATACAGTAATCACATTTAACAAAATTTACCAAGTATTACCATACACATGCGAAGACGATCAAGTAGTTTTATTTAGTTTACACAGTCTAAATTTTCCCAAAAAAACTGATGCGACGTTCGCTTTTTTTGAACAGAGTGTTTTGCAGTTGCTTGTAAGTTTAGTTTATCTGTTCTATCCTCGTTCACGTACAGCACCATCAAATTACTGTAATGTGCTTCGGTCATTGTGCTTCGTAAATCTTTGCTGCACTTTCAATTAATAGTTTTTCCTTTTCTCGTTCTCGTCTCGGCACGCACCATCGTACAAAGCTGATAAACTTAAATTGATAAATTCAGCTGTATAAGTAAGCTACGTTGTGTTTTAGGATCAAATTTATAATTTTCAATTCAAAAATTAATTGTGCCAACGGTTGGACTTCTGCTAAGATGGCTTAAATGCACATCATTATATTGCATAGTGCCCAACGAAGGTTAAAAACTTCACAATATAAGATGGGCAGATCTCGTGGGTTATACTCTGCATGATTATTAATTACAACTGCATTGTAATATTTGCTTCTTACAAATCTCTATTGAGGTTATGTACTCCTGTTTCGTACTCAGTTTCCGTTAACGATAATTATAACACGCATTAACTAGTTATTCAAACAAGGTCACATTAATGACTCAAAGAGGGACACCTTTGCTGAAAAAAAGGGCACATCTTGGTCTTTTCTAAAAAGTGGGAGGGCACGATGGCCCATTGCCCCCCCCCTTTTCTGCGGCCCCTGTTTCTAAATTAAACTTGCATTTCACTGTTGCTTTACGTGCGAATGAAACTTTGAATCATTCATTTTTTTTAAAATACGTTTTAAAAGTAGACACTGAATTGTAACCATTTTCTTCCGTGGCGCTGGTTTGTTCTGAGTTTATCCCAATTTATAGTGTTGAACATGCGTGTACGCGCGTATGAATGAGGCAGCCTTAAAGTATTATGCAACGATGAATAAGTTGGAACTTACCAGCCCAAGCAGGCTTGCTTTCCGACACATGAACCTGAAAATTACACAAAAACAAATTGATATCATAACATCGTCGATGTAATTTTTAATAAAAACAGAACACATAAATAGAAGTGAAACACATAAGACTGGACTAGAAAAGCTCTGACCAATATTGTACTTACGATAAGCGCAATGGTGATGAGAACAATTACTATACTCTTCATGTTGATTTCTGAAAGTCCAAATGAGCAACTGCGTTTCGATTTCAAACTTTTCATCCTGCTTTATAGTCACTGGCTATGCAGCGGAAATGACGCTTATTGGATGGTGCAACCATCAGCACAACTATAACTTCCGTTTCGTTCGGCCACTTCGATTGAGCTTGCGCTGTGCATTTGTTTTGCAGTCATGTCGTTTCTCCTTGTGTTTAATGTTGTGTGAAGTGTAATGAATGCGTCAGTCGGTCGATAAATATCGATGTTTTTAATGTCTATTGTGTCACTGTGTACATGCTTTCAAATAATAATCTTAAAGAACTCAATTAAAAATGCAAAAAGTCAATGCAATGTTCGTGTTGGTCTCCTGTTTCCAAATTTCCGTTGTATCACAATTAAGCTTCACTCAGGCCGTTATAGCCATCATAACTGGCGAAAACACCGAATGTCTCTAAGATAATCAGGTATTATAAGGACACTTCTGTTAGGGACATTATTTCTATTCTCACAAATGGGCAATTGCCTTGGAGACAGTTAGTGTTTTTGTTACCATGGCTCTATAATGGTCTGAAGCTTTTAGTGGTTATGTATCGTATCTTTTAGAACAAAAGAACAACAAGAACAATGCTTTGACTATATTTGCCCTAATGATTTGCAGAATGGTGTTTTCATAGCCGGATATGTGCATGTTCGTGACTTGAAAATGTTCATATTTTGCACTGCTAAGTTTTCTTTGTAGTAAACTCGTATAAGTTGTATTTTATTTTATTTTATAAGCTTTGTCACAGGTATTACAATATAAAAGAACAATTTACAACAAATGTGACAGGGTATTCACAACAGCTTTTGGCCAATTACTGTGATCCCTAATGACGAGAAACAAATTACCTTAGACTATACAAAAACATTACAGTTATAGATATAGTTGTCCTATATCATTCCAAAATTAGGCACTGTAAAATCCTACCACCAGCCAGGCACATGAGCCCAACAACCTTTGTTATACCATGTGTCCGGCCTTGCTGTTCAAAGTTGAACGACCCGTATAGTGCTGTAACGACAGTGCAATATAGTATAGATATAAGTATAGTAAAAACGTTGATAGACCTTCAAACAGAATATTTCTTTAGTGGTGAACTTCGTTGCCTCTATTTCTAGCATACGTACCCTTCCCGAAAAAGAAAAAGGTAAAAACAGTCTAACGATAAAGAAATCTTTATTACACAATTGCTAAATTTTCTTAGAAAAGCCGACTTATTAATTACTGAAACTGAATAAAACGGGTCTCACACCAAATTAACAGTTAATTATGAAGGAAATTGACAGCTATTGTTCCACAGGAAGTAACCATTTTGCTTCGTGTGTAAATAACTGTTCGAAAATGTGGATATATTGTGTGGGTTAATTACTGACCAAGTTGTAGAAAATGAACTTAACTCTGCGATCTCGCTCGAAAGTAACTTGCCTGAATTAGATAGCATTTTTATCGTCTTATTCAACCACTAAATTCGTTCTGAAACATGCAATCGAATTACTTAGTCGTAAGGGCTCGTGGTTTACCCAGTTTACAGTATATACGCACTGTAGATCCGTTTGTTGCAATGATTTCAAACTTTTCCTGCAGAAATCGTTAATTTCGCGTGTTTTTACAACTTTTTGTTTTGTTCGAAAACTTTCATGCGCAGTGATCATATGCAGCGCATCATAATAGCAGTAACAGTGACGGATGATACCAGAGCAGCATCAAACTGCAATAGTTTCTTGCTTGACAAAGTTGATAACTTCAAAGCTCCTTTTTCCGATATATTCATGGCGTAGATATTATATCCACAAAGGATCACGGTGAAATCGATGTGCCATGCACTATCTTTTTTGTTATACTGATATAATCATGATATGAGGTTTTACTCATTAAGTTGCAACTACTAGAGTTAGTTTTTTCGACATCGAAAACTAAAGGGCAACCTTTAAAGCGGTCAGTTTTACCGCTAGCTAAACTTATAGTGCTCTAATTCGTTTATGCAAAACGTTTTTTGGATGGATGGATGGATTGATAGTTTAATAAAAATCATATTGCAGCCAAATTTGCTGCATTGCCGGTGATTATACGCTAAAAAATAGCCAACCGATTACATATTGACGGATAATAGTATGTTGGAATGGTGCAGTCGCTAGGATACGTGCCTTTCACCACTGAGGTTGTGGGTTCGATTCTCAATGTGGACTTCTACTCTCTCATGTGAAAATAGTCCGTCAACTACTCTGCCGAAAGTCATACGTATTCCCCAGGTACTCCGGTTTCCTCCTACAGGTGAAGTGGACAGGGTGGGCTAGGATAAACAGTTAGGAAACCAAAAATTGATTGTTGTAAAATGGACAGTTTAAGGTAATACATATTCATATACATATTGTATACATTAGAAACCATTGTAAATAGTTACGTAATTCAGCTTATACGCTGCAAAGTAACTATATTTATATATAATAATAATATAATATTTCAATAAAGCGCCAAATTATGATACATACTCAAAGCACCTAACATTAATACACTAATACATAAGAATTAATGCACATGATATTGTAAAATATCTAAGATAGCATCATAAAACCAAAAAAGTACTAAAAAGTTTTATAAGCCTCATTAAAACGATGAGTTTTTTTAAAGCGTTTCTTTAAAATGGTAATACTTTCAGAAGTCCTGACATTTAATGGCAAGGAATTCCACAGTTGAGGAGCAGCATGCGCAAATGCTCGATCTCCTAAGGTTCTACAATTTGTTTTGGGGATATACAACAAATTAAGGTCGTCAGATCGTAACGTCCAAGAGTCACTCTGCGGCTTAGGCTTAAGAAAGTCAACAATGTAGACGGGGACCAAGTTGTTAAGGGCTTTGGAAACCAGTAGTGCGATCTTAAAGTCAATTCGAAATTTTACTGGCAACCAATGAAGTGATTTCAGCATTGGGGTGACATGCGAAAATCTCGGGCAGCGATAAATTAATCTTGCAGCCGCATTAAGAACTCTCTGAATACGTTGGAGTTGATACTGGGGTATACCATATAGTAGCGCATTACAATAGTCAACGTGACACGTCACGAAGGCATGTATACTACTGTATAACTACTGTATAATATTGGCATTTACACGAAACAATATTTGGCAGTAATGGATGGAGTTCATGATTAGGGTATGACATTTTCTTTATCAACTCTAAACATATATCGTTCCGACCTTTCTTCAAGGGTTTTAAACTTGATTCACGTAGAACCTCTTAGTAACTCAGCAGTGGAAAGATAGTCCGAAGGTGTGCTTTTGGATTCTATCACTAATTAACGTTTTCTTTAGTTGAGTTTTCGTTTCATATTTGAGCACCGTATTTTTGAAGAGGCCTAATAATGGCGGAATAAAAAACTTTAGGGCTGGTTTTCATTGGTTTTCATCACCCGCAATCAGACTGCGATGCTCGGCGATGATAACATTACGACAGACGCTGAGAATTGCGAACGGTATAATAGAAATGTGTGAAAACTGCTTGTCATAAACCATCGGCAACTGTGCATAGCCGATCGTTCTACACCCACCCTGCAAAACTAAAAATTGCTTTCGTTGCGATGCTCGGCGAGTGTCGCCACTACGTCTGTCTAGGCGAAATGAGAACTATATAACAATTAAGGGCCTGTTTACATGGAAGCAAGTTACCCGGCCAGGCGAGTTACTCGGTTGAACCAAGATCCCGGTTATTCTATATAATAAGCAGTTTACCCTGCTGACTGTTTACATGGAACAACCGAGTTACTCGCCTGGCCCATATCTCGGCTTTTTCTGCCGAGGTCTCGGCAAGGCGAGTTACTCGGTTGGTCCATGTAAACACTTTTGAGCGCTTCTCGTCCTCCTTGTAAACAGGCCCTAAAAACCTTTAAGAGATATAATCTTTTTGCTGCATATTTCGCAATGTTCTCAGTATTTGGGCTCCATCTTAGATCTTCGCCTATCTAAACCCCAGGTAGTTTGTATGATTTTACTTTGGTGAATGATTGTCCCCCAATTGTAATAAGTGATATAATAGTTTTTGTCTTTCTGAAATTAATTAGCATATCTTTGCATATTTTAATATTAATTTCCATATTTCATCTTTGGTAAATTACA
>JAODVQ020351421.1:0-11655 GCA_025400075.2 Phenganax stokvisi | reverse complement strand
GCGTAGAGGTTAAACAATACCTAAAAATCTTATTGGCTCATCGTTGCTAAGGTTGGACGCCACCTGCTTAAACTAATGAGCGAAGCAAAAAGCATAAAGCGAAGCGAAGCGAAGTGAAGCGACGAAGCCTTAAAGTGATGCTCATTAAAGTTGATAAAAGAGTTGATGAAAAAAATTTTCTCGAGCTGGATCAAAAAGTTTGGGGGTAAAGTTTCTCGAGCTGGATCAAAACGTTTGGGGGTAAATTTCCTCGAGCTGGATCAAAAAGTTTGGGGGTAAATTTCCTCGAGCTGGATCAAAAAGTTTGGGGGTAAATTTTGCTGACTCAGCATGTGGTAGAAACAGCCTTTTTCTATCTACTAATAAAACTATTCTTAAATCGTTCAGTTCTAAGAGATGTATTGAACATGTTCCCTTTTCTAAGATTCAATGAAGGACAGTTGTTCTGGGGGGGGGGGAGGCTGTGCAGCTTATGGCTTTTATCAGCCACAATCTCTCGAAAGAGTTACCTTGAGAGTTCTTCTCTTCTTTTGCTAAAGTGTTGCAATTTGGCTACACCGAGGGCCGTTTTATAATCATGATCTGGGTATATAAGTTTTGGTGCGCCCTTTTAAATTGACTCCAGGTCTTTGGACAAATATAACAATGTTATGGAAGACTGGACAGGCGTACTCAAAGACGGATCTAATACTCGACTTATAGAATTTAATAAGTTCGTTTGGACCACTGTTTGCTCGTTTTATTTGCACTAAATAGTAGAGACGCTTATGGGCCTTTTTAACAACCTCGTTGATATGACAGTTCCACTTCATGTCATTAGAGATGCGTAAACCCAGGATTTTAGCGTTGGAAACAATGTCTAGCGAGGTGCCATTAGTATTGATTGGATTGAGATGATCGGCGTTGGCTCATTACATTTTGGGGCTGTTTACATGAGCCCTACAGGTAGGGCTTTTTACCTCGGGTTACATGAAAAATTCTGGTTCTACATCAAAGGCTGGGAATTCTCGCCCGCACTTTACGCATGCGTAATTGATAAGTTTTCAGCTCTACTAGGAGGGCCAGCCCTCCTTGTTGCGTTTATATGGCAAAATTCCAGCCCTCCTTGCCGAGATCTCGGGTAGTTAATAGTGAGATCCCGCTTGGGAGGGCTAGCCCTCTTCTCATGTAAACGAAAACAATTTTTGTTTAGAATTTTAATTAGCACGCGAGACCTCGCCTAGAGGGGCTAGCCCTCGCTGTAGGGCTCATGTAAACAGCCCCTTAGAATGGTTCAGCTGGAATTTATCCCACGCTATTCTGTCCGTTACAGGTTTAATATGCTCTTGTAAATAACTTATTCCGTTCTTTGCAATAACTTCACTGATTGTCGCATCGTCGACAAAATTCCAGATAGCATTATCAGGTGTACTCAGATCGTTTATCATGATCAGAAATACCCAGGGTCTCAACTTGGTGTTCTATGGGACACTTGCAGGAACGGATTTCCACTCTGAGAAACATCTGCCATTAAGCTTGACTCTTTGTTTTCTCCCATGAAGAAAATTTGATATCCATTGGATCACCCAAGAAGGTAACTCGAATGAGTATAACTTTGCAATGAGTATGTTGTGGTCTATCAGGTCAAAGGCTTTTTTAAAGTCAAGGAGTAAGACTCTTACAGTTGCACCGTTACCGTCTGTTGCTTTGTTCCACGAGTGTAACATACTAAGTACAGCAAAGGTTGTGCCGGATTTAGGGATTGCACCATACTGTTTACAGTCTATTTTCCCTAGTACAAACGGTTTAATGTAGTTTTGTACAATGAATTCCTCTGCCACTCTATTTATGTCGCGAACGGGTTTCTGCTTGGGGACAGGAGTGACGTCTGCTTTCTTCCACGATTCAAGTATCTGAGCCCCATGGTACGAGCTGTTTAAGATGTCTGCTAGGGGAGCGGCGAGGATGTCTGCATTTTCTTTTAAAACCCACGCCGGTATGCCGTCTGGACCGGAGGTTTTAATTGGATTCAAAGCCGACAATTTCATAAACAGACAGAACTCAGTCACTAGTGTAGTTGGGCCGCTTGATTGGTTTACTTGACCGACCGGTTCTGAGAGGGAATCAAACTCTTGCAAAGGTGTTAAAAATGTTTCGTTGATCAAATTTGCAAGCTGCTCTTGAGTATGATCCGGCAGCAAGGATTCTGTATTGATGTTATGAAAAAGGGATTCCGTTTCCTCATGCACTGCCGGAAGAACAACACTAATTTTTTTTTATCTCTTTCCACCACATAGCGGATAAGCACGACCTTAGCCCTCTCTCCTCCGCAGAGGCTTAATAGAGCGGAAAGTTGAAGCACTAGAAGCCTCAGCCAGATTTGCTGCGCAACATGGCAACAAACCGGGGGGTTGGCATATCTTGCATATAAGGAAAACAAAATAGCAGAGAGAGCGAAGCTCGGTAGCGAGCGATTTTTTTGATAGCTTTTCGAAATGGGAATGTTTGCTGTCCATTTTTTGAAGATAAGAATCCAGATTGCTTTTCTTGAGATGGATTATCACAGCATTATCGACTTGTCCATATGCACATAGAATTTAGGGGTGAAATTTATAACGATTGCGCTACTTTGTAAAGGATTAAATGAACCTTCATCGAAGTAAATATCATACATCAAAACGGCACACAACAGTACGTTGAGATGAACTTTCTCATCTAAGGATAAATTTTGAAGAGAATTATTCAGTTTGTCAACATCACAGTCGAGTTCGTCGACCTCGTCAACTTGGGTTTCTTTCATATTTGCATTTTTTCTTAAAATTGATTAATAAATTAAAATATATCTCAAAATCCACTTCTCATATGTAAATTAATGTTTTTGTGCCACATATGTGATTAAACCTTGCGGATGGCAGCAATATTTAACGATGTACAACTTTTCGAGCTTTTGTGCCAGAAATCGAAGCAATAGTGCTGGGGCAGCTGGGCCATACCAATTACTTGGTATTCGATACCAACGATACCTGCGAGCTCGGTGGCGGTATCGATTACTGGCCTGGTATCGTTCGATACGAGCTTCTACCCATTCCCTTTTGAAGTGAACAATATAAAATATTTAATTTCATCATTTCTTGATAATAGTTCTTTTGCTAACAGCGATATGCGGCAAAATGCTGATATAAGTAGAAGGATAGTTGACTGCAAAAACGGTGGATCGACATGCACGGTTAATTATAGGGAGAATTGCAGTATTATAAAAGACTTTGGTATCGAAACTCTAGATACTAAAGATTTAGGTATCGAAACTGGTATCGAAATTGAATACTTTTAACAAATTTTGGTATCGAAACTGGTATCAGTATCGGCCGATACTAGTTATCAAGTAGTTGGTATCGGTATCGGTATAAAGATCCAGGTATCGCCCAGCACTACGAAGCAAATCAGACTTCAGCGTTGCGTTCCCCTCTCTCCACACTTCCGCACGCGCTTCCAATTTCAGCGGCGGCCATCTTTACGTATTTTCATGTATTGCAAACGTATAATGCCTCTGCGGAGGAGAGAGACCTTAGCCGGTCAACTTTCTTCGCGTAATACTTTTTGCAGCAGCTCTTCCTTTCCTTGCACGATTTACTTGATTTCTTAACTTCTTAAACGTCGCAACATCCTGCTCCCTTAATGCCTTTTGTCGTCGGCGAATCAATTTTTTTAGCGATTTAGTCATCCAAGGAGTGTCGCTGGCTGCAATAGTTTTCTCAGTAATTGGAAGTATATTGTCAAGACTAAAGTTGACAATGTACTCCATCATTTCATTTTTAGCTTCGCAAGATTCCATGGGATCTACAAGCCGTTTGACGTCTTTCTCATTTCACATACGGTATTTTCAGATTCTGAGGATACATTTGTAAAATTGTAATCTACTATGCAGTTAATGAAACTACAAAATAGGATCATAAAGATTGAACATTTTCCTATTTTCTAGCAAAATACATTGTAGACTTACTTCACTTGATTTGCATACTAATCAATAAATAAAATTCAAAACGATTGAGTGTGTGTCAGTATCGCCGTTCAAAATTGAAGTGTACAATATTTATTGATACCCGGCAGAGTGCGTGACTACCGCCAGTACTGCACTAAAAGGGGCAGTATCTGTTGGGGACAACTTGGGCTTAATTAAATGAAAGATCCTATATTGCTTATCTTCATTCCACGCGAGAAATACAGCGAAGCAAATGCGCGAAAAAATTGCGTAATTTGAATTGGCCATGATTTCTGTGACGTCACTGCGCGGATTACAACGTGTCTGCTGAGTGTTTACGACAAAATACAGCAGAAACTTGCTAAATTTATTATTACACAAAGCTTATGGTAGTAATGAGTCAATAATAGCATAGAATTTTTTACCGGCAAACAAGACACAAAAGTGACAAAAACCCACGCGTCACATTGTTGTATTTTGTAGTAAACACTACCACGAACCGCGCAAGACGTCATAGAAATCAGGGCGGATTCAAATTACGCAATATTTACGCGCGTTTTCTTTGCTGTATTTTTCGACGTATACTAGACGCGAATATTTATAGCTTCGTGCGGAATAAAAGTTACATGTGATCTTTCATTTGAACCCAAAGTGTTTGCAACAAAAACTTCCCCTTTAAGATCAGGGGTCAGTTGTGTAAAACTCTTAACTACAATCTTTTTCAAAATTCGCTGGGACACCCGCGGGAAATCAGTTACAATAGACCGCTTGGCTAAGAAAAGTAATTTTTTCTTGAATTTCCCCCGCTCCCCCTTTTCAATGTTGTTTTATTTGATAAGGAAATGTCCAGGTATCCTACAGATGTATTTTCTACCACAACATTGAAAAGGGGGGAGCGGGGGAGGCTTTTTTGGAAATATTTTGGGTGCTATTCGTGCCTGCCCAACAATTTTGAAAATGATTGTAGATCTCAACTGCGATTTTGTATCTAAAAAAGCACTTACATCTTGAATACGAGAATCTGGTTTGATATTCGCACGTAACTACAGTTAACTTTACCTATACGTTTACTACTACTGTGGCCCCAGAAATATATAAAGATTCATATGGCTATACATGTACTTTACCAGCTAGAAGAACAGGTTCTTGATACAACCTGACTATCTTTTCGATGACTACTGCAGTTCCAAGAATAGTTACACATACACCAAAAACCATAATGGCAATGTTCTTTGCCAGTGTAAGTTTTGAAATTTTCGGAACGGACATTGAGTGCAATAAAGCAGGAAGCGTAATGGACAATGTAGTACTACAGGTTGCGCCAGCCAGCGCCATTATATACTCCAAATGTGGAACAAGACTCACCAAGATTGCTAAACAAAAAATATAGCAGTCAGTCGGATCGTAATCGGGTTAGGTTATGGACGCAATAGACGGTTCCGGCTATGCACCAAATTTTGATTTAAAAGAGAAGAGCGCAATATGTCATTACAGCTGGCCCTCACAGACGAGGAAATTTTCTATGGCCAAATCTTATGTGACAATTTCTTGTGACAAATGGCCATGTGTGCGTGCAACAAATTATCTATGACAATTTTTCATGTGGCAAAATACCACAGAAAATACTCCGCTGACCAAATTTATCCATGTACTTCATTTGTAAGATTTTCTTTACTAATCGTAAAGAAGAACAAAATTTGTCATTTGTCGATTTTTCCATGACAAATGTATTGTCACAGACCAGACGGGTTTAGAAATATTGTCACGTTTAATTTTTTCGTAGAAAATTTGCTCGTCTGTTAGTAGAGCCTTACTGCAACCTAAAATGAGTAAAATTGCGGAGCTTGGTTGCGAAATGTTGTAAAACACGGAAAATACAGCCCTGCGAAGTTTACAAATATATCATTTATTATTATAAGCTATATTCTTGTAATACGTCTTGACAAAACAACCACTTTTGAGTTGAAAGTGTTAAAACTTCTGCACGCAATATAACAACATACTTAATTTGCAAACTTCGCAGGAATATGTATTCCGCATTTTACAACGTTTCGCAACCAAACTTTGTAACTGTACGTATTTCAGGATGCTCCTTTAAAGCTGGGATGATTAATTTTGTTTTTCCTGCCTAGGCAAAAATTTGGTCGAAAGCTGGAATTGCCCATTAAATTGAGTGATTTTGACAATGCGACGCCAGATTTGTTTGATTTTCTGTAACTGTCGCGGTTTGGAAACGCAGCAAAGAGGAATTATCGTTTTAGATTCTTCATTGTCAACGACAGATATTGAGTTTTGTGCAAATCGCATATGCAGTGAAAGGAGATGGTCTGGTAACATAGCCAATTTCATAAGGAATGATCATTTCAAAACTTTCACAAGGAGAGGCTGCAATCTTTTGTTACCGTTGCTGCAGAAGAGGGGGGGGGGGGGGTGCAACCCCTCTTCTTCAATCTGCGGGAGGACATTCTGCAAGGGCTTTTGGAATCATAATGATTTTAGTGGTATATTTCATAAATAGCTAATAGTTGTCTTGCTTCAGTTGCTTCTTTTTGGACGTTAAATAATAAATGAGCGATGTAACTCTGTAACTACTGTGTTTATCAAATTGATTACTGAAATTACTGATCATCATGTAGCACACTTATGACGTCACTGACGTACACGTATGCTCACGACTTTCTGCTTGTCAAGAGAGCCCCCCCCCCCTCTAAATGATTCTTCGTGCTACGATTCGACAATTTTTGCAGTAACGTATCTTTTGAACGAGAACTGAAAATGACCTGTGAAAATTTTTTCCGTCAATTATATTTGAACAAAACTTTTCAAAATTTAACATCTATATTCGTCATCTTATATCTTTGGTACTTTTATGCTTTTCTACAGCCCGCTTTCCACTTCAGCAATGCTCTCACCTATAGCGAAAAACTTTGCCGATGATGTCCATGTTTCAGTAGTTCTTGTAAATACAGATGCATGGCATCAGGAACAGTCCTTGGTAAACAAATTGTTTGTAATTGATGTGGCTGTTGTCATGGCTTTCATTGGGCATCAGAGAAATTAACACTTTTTCGCTGTGAAATATGTGGCCTGCAGGGAGCGAAATGCTGAAGTGGAAAGCGGGCTAAATCCGATAAAGAAAGTTGTAAAAATACTACGACCAGAAATACTTGGATCAAGAACTTGAACTTACCAGTTACTATGACAACACCAGCCCTAGCTCCACAACTTTTCAGCATCGCATGTTCATTGCCAGTACTTTTGAATAACCACGTCTCAACAAGATTAATTGGAACGTATGCTTGTATGAAATAACTTAAAAATACCGAGGCGCTCATTATTGATCTTACAATGGCTGAGAATCTACAAGGAAAAAGCAATATCAACAGCAATGGTAATGCTTCTAAAAGATTACTCCTTTACACTAGTGATCTTCACGGCTATTTTGCCTGGATTTACTGAAGACATTAGAAATGTCTGGCAACATTAATTTTGTCTACTTTTCACTCCATTGCATCCTTCATAGGGAGGAATATCACTTGTGAAAATTATCACTGTCCGGCACGAGCCTAGTTTATAGCGCGAATCGTCAAAAGTATGAATGCAACGTTGGTGCATCGGCGCCATGTCCGATTTATGAAACTTCTAAAATTTTTTATTCTAATCTCTATTCCTCGAGATTGAACACCTCTTCTACGCAGCCGTACTGAGTTCATAAATGGTGAGTTTGGGAACGCGACGGCAAAAGACGACGGCAACGTATTCATGAATTAATTTTGCATGATTATTCACAATCAACATAAATAATTTAAGAGCACACGGTGTGTACACGTCGCCGTTTTCCCGACAACGTCCTTTGAGGTGAATCGCCGTTCTTTCGAAAACGTCAATGACTATTCGCTCCAGACCTTTACGCGGTCGTAGACGTTGCCGTCGTCTTCTGCCGTTGCGTTGCCAAACTCTCTAATGGTTTTGGAGGCAAAGACTTTGTTCACATTTCCATAAACTATTTGACTGATGCAACCAATAACTCTTTGAGAAAACATTATATCCTACAACAGCAATCTTTCCATGTCAGGTTTCATTGCTGGTGTTAATAAACAGATACATGTATGGCCCATCCCAAATAAAAAAAGTAAAAACTTAACAAGGAAATGAGGAACCGGGGTCCGAGTCGAGTGCAGAAATCGAGAGCTCTGTTAAACGGCTGGATGGTAGGTCTAGGTCGAATCGCTCACTCACAGGGTTTGAATATTGAAAATCGGATTTTTGTCTTGGCCCAATGGAGATATTTAGTTGAACAAACACGAAATCACACTTTAAATCATTATGCAGTAAAAGCTTCCGAGTCAGTCAAGTCAGTTCGATTACATCATTATGCATTAAGAGCTTCCGAGTCGGTCAAGTTTCGATTAAGTAAAAAGTGGTCCAAGATACTTCTTAAAAAACGATGTAAACGAGCTCAAATTTAACTTACGGCGTTTTTCCCATATTTAGCGTGATGCTTCCTTTGCATTGATCAGTACAAGATAAATAGCCAAAGAAACCCATTGAAAAGTAGAGCATTGTGACAAAAGCCATGCCAAGATTTAATAAGGATGGAAAACGTTTTGGATTTCTTATTTCGTTTTCAAGAGGAAGCACCTAGAATCGAGAAAGTAATTTCGAACACTTTAGGATACTTTCATTCGAAGCTGTAGAAATCCTCCTGGCTTCCTACTCATTCAAAATTTGGTAGTAGTCACTTTGAAGTAATGAGATCATTCAGTTAAAATGCTAAGAATAGTTTAAACATGTTTCTTATATTGTCACCCTTCTTAGTCTGTGTGTCACTTTGCTTGTCTATTTGGAAAATACCTCATGATGAATATTGTCTGAGGTGCGCCGACAGTTTACTTAATATGAATTAAATACACAAGAATCTCGTTTAATGCAAAGTAAATTTTGCCATTGAATAAGATGTGCACTAAAATTTGTCTCTGCAGTGACGTTTCTGCGTTCCAGACTTCTAGTGAATAGTGATCAAAATTCTATCCCCCAAAAAACAGCATATATGTTCTAGAAAGCAGAATAGCATGCACATCTTATGGGGGAATTTTCATCCCATCTACCAATAGTTGTAATCTAAGAAAATACAACAGCAA
Source organism: Phenganax stokvisi (assembly GCA_025400075.2). NCBI lineage: Eukaryota > Metazoa > Cnidaria > Anthozoa > Malacalcyonacea > Clavulariidae > Phenganax > Phenganax stokvisi. The sequence goes on along the minus strand of JAODVQ020351421.1, from coordinate 2,556 downwards.
GCTGACCAGCCCACTTTTCAAACGAAGTTAATGCTTTAAGAGACTTACCAATCCAATGGACTCGAAAGCAAATATCGCCGAAGCAAAGAACAAAGCCAAATTACGTGGAGGAGCGACGGCCGGTAGCTCATACGGATTGTGAAGAGTTTCAAAAATATGAAAAAATATGCAAACAAAACCAGTCATCATTAAAACATTTGAAACAAAGGAAAGCCATGCAAGACGGTCGAGGTTTCTAATAAGGGAGAGTAAGATATAGACTGGTAACACCATCAGTATCCACAGTTTTGTATCCACGTTGAATTCCGCATAATCGGCAAAAATCTGGAAATGGAACAATAACAGGAAAATTTAAAAGAAAATCATGCACTGATGCAGTATACTTCAAGATTTTCGAAAGCCTTTAAATGGCCATAATGTCCATAAAGACATGCCCTGGGATTTCAACGACTTCAATGCTTTTATATGGTTTCGCTGTGATTAATTTCTAAACAACGGGCGCACAGTTGAGAATATTGGTTCACAAGTTGTGTCACACGCGTGGTTGAATGATATTTCTAGGCCACTTTTCCACTAACAAGTTTTTTCTGGCGAAGCGAATTTTTTATAGTTAAATTTGAAAAGAATTGATTAAAAATCCAATTAGCTCCAGTTGAGAGCTTATAAGGCAAAGGAGTCGCTCGACAAATTTCGCTCGTGCAAAACCGGCTTTATTGTCATTCTCATTATGCCAAAAAACCGTGCAAATTTTTGCATGAATAGTCAGCTGGAAAAGAAAAAAAAACTGGGGCAACGACTTTGGCAAAATATCTAAACCAATCGCCAAGCCATATTTCGCTAATAACATCTTCTGTGCAACAATGTATAAGGTGACAGCAATTTTCCACCACAAAAGTTTTATTATTGATATTGATAACTTATCACGCCTCAATGGTATGTGTGACCTGCGATCAAACTACAACGCAGTTTTTGACGATAAATCCAGTTATAGTTTTCACGAGTTATTGCTGTTCAAAGCACTGCTCACCTGTTGTAGATTTCGGCAGACAAACAACATGTAAGCACAACAGAATCCGAACTGAGTAAACATGAGACTGACATTTACGATTATTCTATCAAGAACACAGAAAAGTATTAATTGATTTATTATACTCCTTCTCTTTATAAATACAATAGCAATACTTTATCGCATGACACACCCAAAATTCATTGTTCCAAGAGACGTGTTAAATCTCTTATTCAACTGAGTAGTGTGATAACTATAGTGGTGATAACTAGTTATCACCACTAGTTTTCACTACTAGTTATTACACTACTCAGTTGAATATGAGATTTAACAAGTCTCTTGGAACAATGAAAGTTGGTGGTGTCATGCGATAAGATGGTTAAATGATGATCACTCGTGTGATATGGGATTTATCATCACTCGTGCAGCTTAACAGCCACTGGGGGCCTTCGGCCTCTCGTGGCTGTTAAGCAGCACTCGCGATGATAAATTCCATATCACACTCGTGACCATCATTTAACCCATACTTGACGTAGTCTCCTATTCCTACCTTTCCCTGTAATGGTTTCCCAGGGGTCAGTTGTTTCAAAACGTAGTTAAAGTTAACTATAGTCAAGTACAAACATTAATCAACCAGAATCACATATTCAAGATTTAACTACTTGTTAACTACAAATTGCAGTTAAAACGTAGTTAAGAGTTTTATACAACTGACCCCTGATATGATATCAGATAACCACACATTTGCCTGGCGTTTACAAAGCTTCGTATACGCACCTTCCCAGCCAGCCTTTGTTAGGATATTGCGTCATCATGCATTGCTCACCAACGTCGGCGAAGCCCATACTTGATTTTCCTCTCCTGGAGAAATCAATGCAAATCATGGTATCGAGGGAAATTTCTTGAAGAATGGAAAACCGTTTGCATGCAAAGAAAGTATTAAAGAGAACTGGTGAAGCAAAATGCTGTTAAAAATCTTTGAAGTCGCCAAAACTGCATTGTCAATATATGTGGCTGTATGCAAGGTTTTTGTTAACAGTCCGAAAACTCTGCACAAAAAGAGTAACATTCGTAGGATGTTTAACAGATAAAATCAACTGAAAGTTTACATTCTGGACAACATTAGTACACTCACACTCTGCACCATGCTCTTGAACTGATCACTAACAGATGATCGCAATGAACTGCTAGTAATGCCACGAAAAGCAAACCAATTGGACCAACCTTAATGTACAACCATATATCATAAAACAAGCCGCGGAAATTGCAGGCTGGTTTTCATAATGCACCAGACATGAGTCGAAAACACTCCTCTATTAGCCCGTTTCCTTTACCGCGTGTTCTGAATAAAACTACCGCAATGCTTTTCAAACGTGTAATAGCAGAGCGAATAAAATGTTCCCAAAGCATCATGGTAGCTGTATCGAGAAGGGGATCCAGCATTGATTTCTATATAACTGGATTGCACATCCGGCTGCAAAAGCGAAGCCAGCGACAGTGAACTGTAATATCAACTGGAACGATAACTCCATAAGAAAGTGCCTATGATT
>JAODVQ020351314.1:0-11656 GCA_025400075.2 Phenganax stokvisi | reverse complement strand
TATACCTCAAACGATTACTGATATTGTTGTTTCGCCATGCAAAACTACAAAAATCATTTATAGTAAGTTTAATAAAAAAATCATGGGAAACGAAGGGAAAAATTTCACGCTTGGTAACTATCACAATACCTCGCGATTTTTCGTAGTGAATTGGCAAACACTAACTTTTATTAGGTATCAACAGAAAACTAAGGATTCATAGACAATGAAAATTAAACTGTAGAGTCTCACACAGAAAAACTTCAAAACAATTGAAAGGAAAGCAATAGGGAGACATACATGTGCCAAAAATGCAGCCGAAATCGTAAAAATTTTTTAAGAGACGTGTTTATGACATGAAACTGACTTTTCGGGGGAAATACATCGATGTTAAAGTTTGGGGGTATTCGGGATGAATTGGAATACAATAGAAAATTTCGACAAATTTGGCGAAGAAGCAAGGGAAAAAAATTCAAGTTTGTTTAAACCACAATAGCTTGCAACTATTAATAGTGAATAGGCTAACATCACTAGTACTTTGTATTAATAGAAAGCTGGGGATTCATAGTGGTTCTGTGTATAAGCGCTATTCCTCTCAATACCCAGGCCTATACAATTTAGAGTACGACAAATAGCGATTTCAAAAAAATTCAGCGAAAGCAGCAGGGGGGCGTTCATAATGTTGGAGCCAAAATTTGTTCAAATCGTAATATTTTGAAATTTTGAAAAATGTTGTCATGACCAGAAAATTATAGGTTCGGGCAAGAGCAATAAAAGGATGAGATGTGTCTACTTGAAACACATGAGGTCGTTGGATGTGGCCACAGATAAAAGACTATACAGACGCCCCACTCAAGCGATAAGCCTATGATTTCGGCGTAAGTCCTTTCCTGTTTCCATTATGTTCCTAGCAAACGCCCTAACTAGAGACTGTCACTGCCCGGGCGCCATCTCAAAAGTCTTGTGTTCGAGGGGGTGAATGGCGTTCTTTAGGGCACTTGCTAGCAATATGGCGGCCATGGAAACCGACTTACGCGACTTAGGGGTCGTCAGATATCTGTACAGTTTTAATATGTGATATAGCTAGCACATTTCATTTTCTGTTCATAACAAACGAAAGACGTCAAAAGTTCTGTGTGTTGTTCGCTTGTCTTTATACAATATATACACTAGAGCTAATAGCGAGCAATGCATGTCAAGAATTCCCAACTATATTCAAAAGCATACTGTATACTTGCACATTTATATAAGCACCTACAACAGTAAATTCCTGGACGACTACTTCGGCGCATTTTGTGAAATGGCAAGGCCTGGGCACGAAGATAGACAGCACTGGCTTGTTCACAGAAACACGACTTTGTGGTAACATCCTGTACCGTTATTCCAGAAATTTTTTTCAAAAGTTGATTTGAACGCATACATTACTGTGCTTATATTGTTAAAGCAAGTTTAAACATATGAATGTATTATTATACCTGTGCTGCAGTTTTATTACAAAGTTCTTGGGCAATGACTTCGTAAATATTATCTGACGAACCACGAGTTTGAAAAAGTTGCAGAATTTTTTTGTCATCTTCCCTACAACGAAAACAATAACTCAATTTAACAATAACGTATTTCAGTCCGTGATCTAGCGTTGCTACGTGCTACATAATGTTTACTTCTGCACAATTGTGACCAATCAAATTGCGTGTTTGCAGTTAAACTTCGTTCCCAGGATCTTTGCTCTAATGAAGCAGACGTAAATAAATAGGGCAGAGAATCTGGGCAAGAGGTTATTTTTTAGTGCTGTCATCGCATATCGTCTACTTTTGAACATTTTTGACAAATCAATTTATGAGTCTACCGTTCTACTTTAGAACGGCTTTGACCAATCAAAGTGAGCACTTTACTTTAGTTATTGTACAACGTCTCCTTCTACACGGTTTTCGACCAATCAAATTGCACGTTTTATCATAGTGAATAGTTTGAGAATTTCACCTTGTCCAGACAACAGATTTCCCTTCACAATCGATCTCTAAATTATTCGCTGAAATTCGCTGATCAGAAGAACACCCAGCTTTGTGCGTATCTTTAGTTTGCTTTCCGCAATCTGAGTCACGCAAAACAGTCTTTCCATTAGAATCACCATCTATCTTTGTCTCTTCAGTACGTTGATTCTGCATTCTTTTTTCTAATTCTCTTGCCAGATTATCAGTTCCTCCTGAGTCTTCACATTGCTCAAGCGAACGTGGTGAAAGGTTAGAGAGCCTAGTGGAAGCATCTGCAGCTTCGTTACTTATATCCGATGCAACTTCGGAAGTTGACGTCACTTGATTTCGCTGAGTCTCCTCTCGAGACTCCATGTAATCTTCATCAAAAGGATCATCTTCCACTGACTTACATTCGCTAGCTGGACTGCTTGGGTCGCTCACATCACTAGTGTATTTTGTTCCAGCATTGTTAAACTCCGTCGGAGTTTCTCGAATTTCATTATCGCTATTCGATTTTTCCAAAGATTCCTCGTTTTCATCGGACTCTAGTATCTTACCGCCTATATCACAAAAAATATGTATAGAGAAATCAAGAAAAACAGAAGTATGTATCTATGTGTATGGCTTAAACTAGTGTTAATTTTAATCCAGTTTTGAATAGCTGGCTTCTGAAAGCGGGTAGTCAAAAAAAGACGAACGACCATCGTATCGACTGTCATACGCACTTCCATTATACGTCGAGGTTGAAAACGCTGTAAATGTTCAATTTTGGTAGCGCAGCTCGCAATTACTAAGCGCAGTACCTGAAATACGAGTGCGGCATTTGATGGAAACAATTTGGTAATTCCTCAGATTCATACGGAAATGAAGCCTTTGGTACGAGCATATTGCTGACACTTTTCACAAACGCCGCTCTTGACTAATCGCCGCTTCTCGAAGCAACATCACAGCATTTAGAATGAGAAAAACTTAAGAAGCCCCACGGTGCTAAATCAAGGAATTACGGGTAAAAACAGAGTAGAGAGGTTAAGATACCCAAATCCCGTGTAACTGGTACGGGAAGCGTCACCTTCGCCACAACATTTTACAAACTTCTTTATGCTTATTTTTACATTTTATTTGCTACAGAATATAGTTTCGTGAAAACATATGTAGAGGTTAATTTTTAGTAGACCAACAAGTATCGTGGAAAGTGAAATTAAAAAATCAAGCTAGTGTACACGTTACAAGAAATCATGAAATCTTAAACTGCCTATTGTAAGACTAAGCTAAACGTTACCTTCAATATCATTGGAGTTTTTGTTTACTTCCTCAGTTCTATCTATTGTCTCTTCCACAATATCTTCATCTTTTTCATCATCTAAAACATCTTCACACGTACTCTTATCGTTGGAATCATCCTTTTTCACTTTACGATATTTTCTCGAAGAATTCTTGTTAGCAGGTTTCACAGGAGTTTTACCAAACTCTCTTATTTTTGTCAAGTTTTTCTTGAAATCTGGTATTACTACTTCTTCAAAGTCATCCACCTGCAAAAATACACGATTTCGGCCTGTTTTCCACAAGCGATATGCTTCACGCAAAGCGACATTTTTATCGTTCATATTGAAAGGAATTGATTGAAAACTAATTAGTTTCAGTTGAAAGATCATGAGAGAAAGAAAATAAGTCGCTTCGCACAAAAAAAAAAATGCTGGTGGAAAACAGGCTTTTATGTTCGTACAACAACTGCAGCGGTTATGAACTCTTCATTCAGCAGGTTCAAATTTGACTTTTATAACTACTAGCACCAACTCTTGCTGGCTAAACTAGTTTGGATTGGTTCACCAAATAGATGAAGTGCATCTCATTGTTGAATCTTGGTTAATTAAAAGTAATCGAAGCCAAACCTGAACCTCGCTGTCGTACAGAATACGAAACCTAGTTGTCAACAACTAGGGAGATTCATGGTGCGAATATTCCCTTTAAAACACAAGACTTTTGTCCACAATATTGATAACAATTTAGGCATATCGGGCATATTGTCAAAATGCTGGCATCATACCAAAATGTAAGCATACCGGGCTATGGTCAAAATGCTGCTATACGTAGGTCACAACTAATATCTGATGGTTGTGACTGATGTCAATGAACACTGACTAACGCTCCATCCGTACTGATGCACCCTACACCCACCCAGTAAGGTAATTCTGGATCCATCCAAGAAATATTTAGCGTGTGTTTGATCCTGACCCCAATTCTGTCCATATCCCCCCCCCCAAAATAATCAGATAGGAAGGAGCAAATGAAGCCGAAATACAAAAAGATAATCTATATTTCGGCATGATTCCAGTTTTGCTTTTGCCAAGCAAGTTAGAATGTACACTAGGTTAGCGTCCTGTATATGGAAACCTTGATTCATGCGCAATATATGAAGGGTCGTTTCTAATATTCACCTCCATCTCACTTCCACTTCCAAGTTCAACTTCTTCAAAATCATCGCTGTGACTAAAGAAACAATCGTTAGCTATAGTTTTACTTGTGGAGAGATGTTGCTTGGCAAGAAGATCTTTGAAAATCTTTACGAAACGAAAAGGGTATAAATACTAAGCATCGTACGTTTAACATAAATAATCACATATAAGCTATGTATTATTTCATTTTTACCTTGGCTGTGGTTTTAAATGATTAAAGAACGAGTTAAATTCCTCAATCAAATATTGCTGTCCTTTGAGAAGAGGAATTACTGCATCGTACAGCTAGATGACCCGAAAAGCGACAGTTAATATTACATGTCAAGCTCGCGCTTCTTTGTCAATTTAGGGTTTAAGTTTTATAACTCTTTAAGAGAAACCCTTTTCAAATCAGATGTAATCGATGTAATACAGTATACCTCAATTGACTTTGATTCATGGAAATTGAATGTCGAGAATGCCTTGAGTATTTTTTGAAAATGAGTAGGGTTTCTTTGAAAATGATTCTGCAATGAGATATGTACTTATTTATAGCAAACTTTATCATTCAAGGACATGTATTTTCAAAACAGAAAAAAAATCCAGTTGAAGGCAGAATGCAATAAATATTTCAAAGACAATCGAGATTTGTAAACAGCGTTTTAACAAAATGTTCCGAGCGTCAACAAAAAGATGCACCAAACGGGTATTCAATCGAAGTGGGCGATTACTTGGCAAATCAACGCCTTTATAGGAGGCGTTTATGAAAAGAAAGTAATCGCTTAATCGAATAAATACAATAAACATGCTATTGAGGACTTTATTAAAGTTTAATCACACATGACACATAAACTTACCTCAACTTTTTCGAGAAATGACCTCGCTTTTAATATCTCATTGTTTGTCATAAACTAGATAAAAGAAAATCCGTGGAGAATTCACACACACTGACAGTGAGTTGTGCCTCGTTACCCTCGTATCTTGCAGTTGTAGATTATAGGGGATACGGAGGGGTGCGCACTCCAGTTGATTATGGTGACCTGCCACCAAGCCACCTTCTAAAAATCCTGCTGGATCAAATATTACTTGTACCGAAAAAAAAAAGTTCCTAGGGCGACAAACTTCGAGGTTAACATTCTTACCACGCCTGCGTCCAAAGCTTGGTGGGGCTCAAGAAAGCCAACAAACTCACGAACCAAACCAGGAAAATCTTTTAAAACCACAGAAATTTCTTTATAAAGCTACAATCGAAAAAAAGATAATACAATATGAATACAGAGCTGGAGTCATCCAACATCATGTTTTTATAGGACGGACATGAACAAATTCAAAGGCGAGAAAGGATAACATAGGGGAGCAGCTAGTTAGTTTCAGTCGTAGCTACTAACCAGTGGCTGAATTGCAGGGTATGTAGATCAATATGACTGCCTTAGGTATATCAACTGGGTAAACACGACTTTCCTTCCTCTTGGCAGCGTCATACTACTGTGAAATCTCTTTTACTAATACTAATCACACGTCTGACAGGTGATTCTGTAATAGAGCTAATACACTACCGGGGAAGAAATAGCTACATGTAAAGTCGACAAAGAAATGTTTTGTGCATTTGGTCCAGAAACTAGAAAATATGAGTTCAAATCCCGCTCGCAGCAACTAGTTTTTTCTAAATATAAGATTTTGTGGAAACACAAGGTAAATTTATCTCCAGGTTTTTATTTATTAATTTTATTCATTTAACCCTATATAAAATCACCATGCAAACACTCGAAGAACTAACTATTTTTTGTTGTTCTTAGTAGTACCAGATATGAAATACGTTAATAGGATGGCTGTATTCATTATTTCACCTTGGCTGGACTCCACGCGCAAGATTTGGAATCCATCAAAGCTTTGAGAAATGCTTGGTACGTGGGACTATCTTCGTTTAATTCTTTCTATAAGAAACCCAATGATAACTAATTGACAAAAGCATTCCATTTGGAAGTTTTTATATCCCTAGATCCGACGAGCTACGAGTACATTTTTCTTAAAGACCATGGGTCGGTTGTTCGAAGCGCGTTTAGCTTAACAGGGCATGGATAAATTCAAAATAGAAATCATATTTATGTATTCCTTGAGTAACGAAATTGACAGTTTTTTATCTGAATACTATTACTATGTAGCTACATGTGTACCAATAATTTAATTATTGAGTGCCACAAAATAAATTTCCAAAGAATTCAAGGAAAAACAGCAAAAAGATTTTTATGCTTTTCGAATCAAATTTTATCCACATCGAAAAATTTTCAAATTTATTAAAACGGTTTTCATTTTCTGAAAATGACTTCATTGAGCCAAAATGCCGATTGCTGATGTCTGGGGAAACGTTGAGACTTGGTCCTGAAAAAGATTGAGGGATTGAAACTTCAACAGAAGGACTTTAATGGCTTTGAAGAGAAATTCTATCCGCATAACAAGTATTCTTATATTTAAAAACATGTCATTGTCATCTAGAAAAGACTTTCTTTAGGCAAATATACCGAATGCCAACTTCTGGGCGACATTTGGGGTGATCGGGAACATTATTGGAGCTTTCGAAGAATCTCGTACACTATGAATTCTTATGAATATGACCTTAAAATTTCAAATTTTTTAAAACATGTTTTTATGATCTGAATCGAGCGTGAGCGAAGTTTCATACCTTGACACTGTTGAGATAAGACTGAGCAAATGACATCGCGCGAATCTGAAAAGAAAAATATACAGTAAGATAATTATATTCTGATATAAAGTTTTGTGGAAACACCACGTAAAACACCATCTTTCAAAGAACTTACGATAATTGTAACTTTCCACCGAAAAGGGATTTGATATCTTTTTTAAACAGCATAAAAAGAAATACTAACGTCCACAACGATGTGCACAGGGGAAGGTATAAAATCTTTCAAGATTTCACTTCAAAAGGAACAAAACAGCAGACACTCCGAAAAAGGTCAATATTACACGGTATAAAACAGTTGAAAGGTGAAAACCAAAAAAGATAACCGTTTTCCGAGTGTCTATCATTTTTTATTCAACAACTACACGACAATCGTGTTTTCAAAACGTTTAATTCGGATTATATTTTGTTTCATAAAAGACCCGTTTAATCTGTCGAATTTAGCTGAGATTTTTTTCCTCTTGGCGCATGTGATTGGGTGAAGTGATGAACGAGTGCCACGACAAAGTTGTTGACCAGGTAAATAGACAAATATGTTTGCCAGTTATTATACTTTATCATATCATTGAGCACAAGAAAACTCGCTGCAAAAATCGCCCGCAGTATCCTCAAGCGTAGTTTCCTTATGGTCGCAACTGCAGTATAGGAAGAGTAACGATTTCTCTCAACGGTGAAAAGATTCTATCTTAGCAGTAAATCTCATAGCAAACATGAACATTACCTACTAATAAATGCGTTGTTATTAATAAGGTCGAAACTGTTCTATTCTAGCTGTCTAGGAAGATCGCGACTCTATCTTCACGACAATTAGGACTAAATGGATGAAAACAGGATGTACCTTAACATCTTCACTGGGGTTTGCTTGTGCACCGTGAACAACATCTAAATTTTCGCAAGCAGGATCTTCACTGGCAGGTTGAATATTCTCTTTCTCAGAGCCTTGTAACATTGTACACTGATCTGTAGTCACAACTGGAGTGACGTTTGAAGAATTGCACTCACGATTCGGAGCCAATGATCGTGGCAGTGGAAGTTTCAGAGTCTCCTTTGGCGGTACAGAAGGCATGAGGTTTGGTAGTATCGGACGCATTTTTTCTTTAGATGAACAACTATGGTTTTAAGATAAATTGGAAGTTGAAAAAGAAAACAAACAAAATAAACAAAATATTATAAATACGGCCTCTTAAAAGGAAGGTCAATAGAGTCAATAGGCACTTTTAGATTGACGTTCATGGCGAACCTCTAACTGCGAACGGCAAACATTAAATCACATTAGATTGTAATATCAACAGTTTTGTAGAGCGAAGTTGCGAAATCACGTTTCAGTTCCCGTAACATCGAACAACTGACATGGTTGACTACAGTCAGCGGTTCGCCGTAAACGTCAATCTAAAACTCTCTAATATCAATAACGTTTTACCTCGAGGCGTTTTTTCGTTTTCTGCCATTTGTATTTTTTAGTTTCTCAGGTGAACGTGGTTGAAAGTTCAACTTGGCAGTGCCGTTTACATCACATGCAGGATCTTTTAATATTATCGTAGAGATATTCTACAGGCAGCAAAACGTAATAAGTATTTAAACAATATTTTAAACAAGATATTATCCAGAATAACCAGGATATCACCCGACTCCAAGTTTTGGTCATTAGCAATCTCTCGATTGCCGCTATCCTTAGAAATCATTTTGCTGTAGTCTCAAAGATGTCCGCATGCCTTTAGAAAATGACCTTAGACGAGCGAAGGTCATGTTGTCACAGACGTCATGCAGACAACACTTTGAAGTTATTGTTGGGATTTAGCCGTTGTAGTTGGAAATCAAGAAGAGCAGGCTCTGCTTTATCCCGATCTAGTTTCCATACAACAACAAAAACGACGGCGACGCCAACAATAACGTAAAAATTATGTACGCAAGGAGTCTGATTCTAAGAAAAATCAAAATACGAGTTGAACAATTTGCTTACCCCAGCTAACACGGGAGGGGAGGGACTGGGTATGATATGTAAATTACTCTGACTTAATTTCCCATTCTTTTTTCTCTTGCCAACTTTCTTGCCATCGAGTTCTTGAGTTCCCTGTATTCCGCTCTTCAACCACGCTGGACTGGGATCTGCTTCACAAGACGTAGAACAAATTAAATGAGGGAAGTTTTCTCCAACTTCGTACCCAAGGAGGCGGGAGTATAAAAGGAGAGAGCCTGGGTACGAGGTTGGGTCTTCCCTTACCGAAACTACGATAATATTTATCCTAAGGCCATTTCCCAATACTGCATTGCCCGTGAGGACGGAGTGTGCATTTGTAAACAACATACGCTGAAGTTCGCAAATCGGCGTAAAGGCTGCTTTCCACACGCACGTAAACGTTTAAATCCTTCAAAGTTTTCTAATTTCTGAAAATACACGAACAAATAGACGCGTAATCATTTAAAATTCAAAATTCTAAACAACTTTTTTGTGGTTGTCTATAAGATAAGTTTTATTACCATTACGTGCATGAGCCGCTTATACTTGAAAATTCGGCACTGCGGGAGGCCAAGTGCAACAATTGCTGTCAGTTTGTGGGAAAAGCAATAATCTGCAATTCTCAGTCAGTGTTATTGCAGCAGAATGAAAGGCACGACCCTTCAACTCGCAGTAGTCCACCGCGGTAGCGGAAGCGTACTTTTCATTATGGCATGTGCATACGCATAAATGGAAAGCAGCCTCAAAGGCCCATTTACACAAGCGATTTTTGATGCAGTTTTTCTCGTGTTGAACGATGTGATAGAGTGGATAACTAGCGAATATACTAGGTCTAACAATTTTACTAATGTGCTAGCCAGTCAAACTACTCGATCACATACGCTTAGAGAAGAAAAATCGTGGCAAAAATCGTCCGTGTAAACGGGCCTTATGTCGGAGACGGCCCTTAAGTAAGCCTAGTGCAGAACGTCTATCTTTTCGTGTGTCAAGCAAAGCGCAAACGATTTACTTGGAATCTTACTTGGACTTACTTTAGCTCATTTGCATTTGGGCCAGCACATAAAAAGGCGGTAGCGTTTTATTAGATTAGTTGTATATGACCACAATTCAAGCAAATTACAGCTTACCAGACACAGCTGGAACTGTGGGTAATACTGGTACTTTGCCAGTTTTAGTGTATTCTCTCACGACATTATCTTGAGATCGAGTGGAGCACAAGTTCTTGCGACGTATTTTGATCTGATTTAGAGTTTTAACTGGGAGATAATGTTCCTTTATTTCTTGCCAGTCATTGCGATATTGGTCAATACCCAACACAAGAAGATTATCTTCACACTGAAGAAACTTGTCTTTACGAGCGCTGGTATCATGCGGGCGGAAAGGAATGTGAGGTAGCAGCGTAGGGTAAATGAATACAGAAGATGACGTTAGGATTTTAATGACGTCATTGGGGATCAGAGATTGTGATGCTGGACCTCGTGACTGGTCACCAGGCTTCGAAGTGGGGGATGTCCGAACAATAGCCTCCCGGGGAAAGTTTACAACTCTGTAAAGGTGAAAATAAGTTTACTGGACACTGCTGCCGCAATATAGGGTAACCTATATTGTAGCTGCAGTGTCCAGTCCTATTTGTGCCTCCCAAACTCGCAGGCGTGTTTCTACTAGTCTATATATAGACTAATATAGAAACACGGAAAATGTTTTCTATTTCTTAAATCAGCTAGGTAGGTCCCAACGTTGTAAAATCATGCCAGTACGTATATAACACATATATTTGTGTACAATACCTGAGTGCCTCAGTTAGTCCAACGCACGAAAACACAGGTAGCGGGGTATTTTCATTGTTCACTAATCTTGTCGCGTAATTACTGTTTGAGAGCTCACTGAGTCGTATCATATCCTGCAGCAAGCTTTCACATGCCTCTGATACGAAACTAAGAGTTTCTTGTTCTTTGCTCAATAACGATACTTGCACTAATAGTTGAGTGTGCTTTGGAGAAGATAAAAAGAAAACTAGTATCAAGCAGATGAAAATAAAAAGTGTCATCGAAGCTAGACTAAAGGTTGCTTTTCATATATGGTCATTCTAAATGCCAAAATATTCTATTTTCTCAGCAGTAAATCTCATAGGAAACAGACATTATCTGCTCATAATTGCTCTGCTAATAACTTGTTTGAAACTTTTCTCTAACTGGGGTTTCTTCTTGACAATTACAATGATATGAAAACCAGCCTTCTAAGCCTCTTTTCCACTCAAAGCCAAAACAACTCGCATGCTCGCTGCGAGTTTCTTCATCCACAAAAATGCTTGACAGTTTATTTAAATTAAATGCAAGCCCCTGCAGTGAGCTTGCGATTTTGTTTTGCGTTGAGTGGAAAAGAGCCCTTATACATTATATGTACCCCAATAGGGATTTGCCCAATTATTGCATGTACATTGTCGAACATCTGTCATAGTACTATGTAGAAGGACTTATACCAAGAGCCAGTAAGCATATTAATTTTTAAACGTCAACGAACATAAATGATTAATAATCTCAACGTGTGCCAGAAAGAGATAGGTTAAGCCCCGTACAGACGGGCAATTTTTCCTTGACAAGTTTTATTTGCTCGTGTG